>BSBK01004189.1:605000-835000 GCA_027943335.1 Chamaecyparis obtusa | reverse complement strand
TGAATTATAAAAGCTTTAAAGGTACTCAATCTTGACACGAGAGTTCATTTTATATCCAAATCAAAGTGTTATTAGATTGAACAAAATACCTGAGTTCCTTGCAATGCGCTTAGTATATTTTTACATGTTTTAGCAATTTTTGAGCATTTGTCTTCTATCTTTTGTACCCATGGGATGTACCTGCACCTGCACCTGCAAATCACTGTTATGAAAAACTTACCTACTCTTGTACATGCAACCCACTATTATAAAAATCCATCAAAAAAGAAAAAAAACTTGTCAACCCCACGTGGTAGAAAATCAGGTTAGTCAAAGATAATATGTCATTTGATAATCAAAAAACCTGCTGTCATAAAAAATCAGATTCTAAATAGTCTGCACTAAAGCAATCATAACTTTTGCAAATCAAGACAAAATTAATTCAAACCAATGGAAAATGAAAGCTAACTCAAATGCCTTTTGAAAAATATAAATTTAGGATCTGTATCATGTCATATGTGCATGTACCAATAAAAACATCAGTCGGATTTCATAAAATCAAGTTCTGACCAATCTACACTAAAATGATCATAAATTTTGCAAATCAAGATGAAATTAATCCAAACCAATGGAAAATGAAAGCTAACTCAAATAAATTTCCAGAAATATAAATTTTGGATTTGTATCATGTCATATGTGTATGTAGCAATAAAAACATCAGTCAGATTTCATAAAATCAAGTTCTGACCAGTCTGCACTAAAATGATCATAACTTTTGCAAATCAAAACAAAATTAATCCAAACCAATAGAAAATGAAAGATAACTCAAATATCTTTCTAGAAATATAAATTTTGGATCTGCATCATGTCATATGTGCATGTACCAATAAAAATACCAGTTGGATTTTTGGAAAAACAACCCAGAAATTTATCACAAATTTCATAAAAATTAACCTTGTGGTCGTGGGTTCGAGAAAAATGATAGAAATTTGATAGAACAGAATAGAATGGAAACCCGTTTCAGGGCCCCACGATGGGTGCTAGAAATGTGTGTGTGAAAATTGCACCTAGCTGCGAACACAACACTTTAGTAAAACATTAGAGGTTAGCAAAATCAAAATCTGCAAATAAATGAAACTAAGCTAACCAGACGATTTACTGCCTTCTAGTAGGTGTGAGTATGGTATTCTCAGATTAGACCAAGATCAGTGACAATGCAACACCTAAACGAAGGATTTAAAATGATGAAAGCAATCAAATATGAATGCAAATTAATCTATGTTTTTGGATTTTTGATGCAATAGGATGAAAAACTATATGAATCTAATCTAGAATGTATGAAATTGATATGTAGATTAATCTAAGAATTATATGAATTGATATGCAAAGCTATGAAAAACTATGAAATGATCTCACAAAGTTTCCTGTTGCAAGAGCTTGATTCTTCATGTGCAATTTTGCTAGAGTAATTGTCCAAATTTGAGAGATTTTTATGAAGAGCCAAGCCTTGATTTTATGGAAATCCAGGTCTTGAGGATGCATTGAGAAAAGCCATAAATCACTCTTGATAAACTCAGGTTGATTTTTGAGTCAACAAGAAATTAGAAATAGATTAACTCACAAAATCATGCAAAAATAGCTTTTAACTCAAAATAGAGTTTTAGATCAATTTCCAACTCACAATCACATGTTGAGTTTAAATTTAAAATTGGTTGTTAATTTCTAGTTGCCTGCTTTTCTAATTGTGCATGATTTATTTTGAATTAATTTAAAAATAAAATGATTTATTCTCAACTTAACTGATTTATGGGTTAATCAATTATTTTAATCAAAATTTTATTCAAAACTATATTATTAAATATTGACAATTTGGATTTAATCAATTAAATAAACATTTAATCAATTATTCGTAGGAGATTTGATTTATTGTCAAAATTAAATAATATAATTAGGAATAAATAGAATTAAATCTAATTAAATAATTAAGTGGCATAATCAAATTTAATTAATTAAATATTTATCATATTCAATTAATCAAATTTAGGATAAATATGATTTATCACCAAATAATATTTAAAATATGTTTAAAATAACTGATTTATGGGTTAATCAATTATCTTAATCAAACTTTATTCCAAAACTATATTATTAAATTTGACAATTTAATTTAATCAATTAAATAAGAATTCAACTGATTATTTTTAGCAAATTTGATTTATTGTCAAATAAAACAATATCAATTAGGAATAAATAGAATTAAATCTAATTAAATAATTAAGTGGTAGAATTAAATTAATTAATTAAATATTCATCATATTCAATTAATCAACTTTAGGATAAATAATGACATTTATCACCAAATAATATTCAATTAAAGATAATTATGATAAATTAGGAATATTCAAGGAATATTCCGCGATGTAGAATTAAGATAAAATCAATTAGGATTTCGATGTGCAGATGTGCCTTAGGTTAGGACTTTGATGTCGATTTCGATTGAATTGAAGCTTCATTCAGGTTATAATCAGATCAGAATAGTTGAAGCATACCAACACAAGATAGCATTCACCACGCCATGGAGCACATTTTTCTATAACATGATGCCAGTTGGGCTCAAGAAGGTGGGAGCTACATACCAAAGAGAGATGACCTTAATTTTTCATGACATCATCCATAAGATCCTTGAGGATTATGTAGACGATATCCTAGCAAAATCCAAGACTCGAGGCAGACATTTAGATATCCTTGAAAGTGTGTTCAATCATCTGCATCAATATGGATCAAAGTTGAATCCAAAGAAATGTGTATTTGGTGTTGTAATACCCCAAAAATGGGCTACCTAGGAAATACAACCAATGAATTTATCATAGTTGATGTAGGCAATGGTATAATCTTTTCCATCCCCATGGTTGCCTTGTTTACCCTTACCTTGGTCTGTGGGAGGATTAGTATTGATCGGGTTCTTTCCTGCATTGTGTTTAGGAAACACATTTTGATATATCTATAGGTTTGCATTGGGTGACATTTGGGCAGGCGCATCAAATGTGATCTCCTTCTTATCTATGAGGTCCTGGATATAGTGCTTGAGTTTCATGTACTTCACGATAGCGTGTCCCTTAACACAATGATAGTCACAGTACTCATTGTACTTATACCAGGCCAGCTTGGGTGTTGACTCATCAAAAGGCTGAGTTTGCAAATACACAACTAGGTTGGCACTAACCATGCGGTAGAAAATAGCATCCAGGGGTTCTCCAAGGGGTGTGAATGTGTGCTTCGAAGCATTCTGAACATGGGGATTTTTTTTTCCTTGGGTGATGGATATGACATTGGTTTGATTAATAGGTGGTTGATAAGGTAGTTACTGATAGGTGGGTGCTTGTTGCTGGTAGATGGGTGTTTGTCTTTGGTAGATGGGTGCTTGTAGGTTTTAGGAGGGGGATTGGGAACAATTACAATAACTTGGACATTCCTGGTGTCTATGGCTTTGTCAGTGACCACGTTCTTGTTCTTGTTCTAGTATCAAGAACGATCATTGTTAGGTTTGTCTTGGGAGCTCTCCTTGTAATGTTTGATGGTACCATTGTCCAAAAGAAATCATTCAATGTCCATTCCTTTCCCCTTGATATCTTGGTAGGTCTAGACATAATTCATCTTCATAAAATGGGATAGCTTCGAATGCAGATTGTCGATAAATATCTTGGTAAGGTGCTTGTCTAGCGGTTGGTATGACAATATTGTGGTGAGATTTTTCCATCATTGCAGGTAGTCGGCTAGAGTTTCACCTCCCTTTTTCTTAGTATTGCACAGGTCTAGCAAGGAGAGCTCATTCTCGATGTTATGGGCATACTAGGCCACAAATTTCTCTGAAAGCTCTGAGAATGTGGAGATAGAACCATATGGTATTTTGTAGAACCATTCGATGGTAGGCCCTCCCAAACTCTTGGGAAAGAGGTGTATGAGGTATATATCATTGAATGCCACTTCTTGGCATGCCATATATAATACCTTAATATGGCTAATTGGATCTCCTTTCCCTTGATACTTGTCAAACTTTGGTGTTTCAAAATGCTTAGGGGAGGGTAGTGTTGTGATTGATCTATCGAATGGATATGGATAGACTTCCTTGAACTTGAAAGTTTTACCCTTAGTACTAGCCTTGAGTTATTTGAGGGCATTTCTTACCTATTCCCATTCTGATTTGACAGGTGCTAGGGTGGGTACTCCCATCAAGAATGGATCCGATGGTGTGGGTGAATATGGAGGGATATGCGGAAGAAATGGTGAACTTGGATAGGGGGATTGCCTGGTAGAAAAGGCCATCTGAAATGGATTTTGGCTAGCTTGTTGGGTGATGTATTGCTGATGTAAGGTTGGGGCTTGCTGTTGGGTGGGATATGGTGTCATCTACTACTACAGGATGACAGGATTGACTTGCGGCACTAGAAAGTATGGTTGTTGTGGGGGGAGTTGGTAGAATGGTTGTTGTTGGGGCTGTTGATGCACTTGGATGACATAGGAGGGGTGCATATCTATATTGCTAAGAGGGGGGATGGTAGCTTAGGTGTGCACTATGGGTGGTTGTATGAAGGGGTTAGTGGGATGGATAGAGCTGAGTTACTATGATTGTGGAGGAGCGGTTTGTTGGGTGATTGATGGCATAGATAGATAGTTGGTGAATGCGGGCAAAGGTGTGGAAAATGATGATGGGGTTTGTTTCTGTATTGCTTTTGGGATGGTTTTTTGCTAATGGGATTTTTGGTAAAGTTAGTCATGTGTGGTTATGCCTATGGCATTCATTTGTGCTTGGCCGAGGCTCCAGGTGGTGCAAACCCCTACTGTGGGCTGTGATGTAGAAGTTGCTACAAATGTGGGTGAGATAGTGGGATTTTGTGATGCATGTAGGGGAGCTTGGGATGTTATGGGCAACATTCCTATTGTGAAGGTGACTTGTTGGGTCTGCGTGCTGGTAGAAAAAATGAGAGGAACTTGTGTGGATTGATATTGTGTGATAGATTGAGCAAATGTAGGTGGTGTGGTTTGTGCTACTCCTTGTGAAAGAGGTGTTGATGCAGCGGGAGGTAGTGTTTCTTGGGTAGATGTTTGGGTGGATTCTTGCGATTGAGTGGCTAGCTGTGAGGAGGTAGGTGTGGGTGGTGTGCCCATAATGGAAAGTGAGGTACTTGCAGAGATTGATGCACCAGGTTGCAAAAGATGTGGGATGGATGACACTGTATGGGATACTTTCATGGTTAGATCATGGATTTTCTGGATGACAAAGGGATCAGCATTGGTGGAGATGTGGAGGGGTTTTTTGGGATCAAAAGAGCATAACTGTGGGGGAATGGGCGTACCCTCCTATGTGTAGTTTTCCAAGATGGAAAGATGGTTTTGTGCAATGATCACTCTTACCATCTGCACATGTCTTCGAAGACACATGAAAGCTTCCATGGAGTTGGTGGTAGGTGTCTCATTGGGATCTTCCCACACATTCTGGACTGAAGGTGGTTGTTGATTGTACATTACCATCATACCCATGGTGTCATTCGGGTCTGCTGAACTAGTGGCTTGGTTGGGATCTATTCCTTTCCTTTTCTTTGATTATGTCTCAAAAGGCATGAAAATGCAAGGTCCTAAGATGGGGAGGATGCAAATGTATCAAAAGGGATGCTTGGATGAGGATTTTTGGATCTAGATGAAGCTAATGATATGCAAGTTTAAGGATGATGAAGGATTTGAATGATGGTTTCCTTAAGGGATCATGATGAGCTAGCTTTCCTAATGTGGGGTCAAAATGTTGTGGGATTATCGTCCTTGGATAGACTTGTGATCTTCAGAAAATGGGATCCTTACTAGTGTGAACCAATCTCTGGATCAAGATGATGAGGTTCACATGAGCAAGTACTAGCTACCCTAGACAAGGTTTAGTCGAATGGGTGTGGCTAAGATTTTTATTCTAAGGATGAGGTTTGGGAAACTCAAGATGGGTCCCTGGATGATGAGGATTAAGGATGATGATTCTGAGATTTGGACAGGGGGTGACACTATATGATTCTACCAAAAGGAGGATGCAAATCTTCCTATGGGACTATCTAAGGATGTTTAGACAACTTTGCAGTTTTGGAGAAGGGTGGAGGTTGTGCCTACTAGTCTTCACTCTCTAGTCTGACATTTCAATGGCTGACTTGGATTCAAAAGGAATTTTATTTTATTTTTGCGTTGTATTCTATATTATCGAATTTGGCTTGATACTTCTCTTCTTTTCAGGCTGCAGTGACAATGGGTTGGTAATCTTTAAGTTTCCTTTTGGCAACTTTCTTCTCTCGATATGCACAAGGTGTTGGTAACTTAGCTTTCTTGTGCTTCACAGATGTGGTCATAGATCAAAAGGAATATTTCTTCTCTTTGACTACTAGAATAGATCAAGCTAGGAAGTGACTACAATAAGTATACCTTGGCTTGGTTTGAACAAAACTTGACTTTTCTTTCAGGATAGTGTTGACAAATAGTCCTCACAAGAGACAAAGCAATGTTATGGGGAAAACAGGAAGATGATCTCTTTGGAAAAAGAACTTTAGTAACTCTAATTTTGTGTATGTTCAACAAATGTTTTCACTGGGTCTGATTACTTTCGAGAACACATACAAGCAATTTCTACCTACAAGATAGGTGAGTATCACAACCTTTGCCCACAGCTTGATATCCCAAAAGAGGAATACATATGGTGAGTAATATTCAGGTGACCTAGGAAATCACTTGGGTCAGTCCTTGCACAAAGATTATGATACTTTCAGGAATAGATCACGTAGTCTTCTGATTAATGGCTTCTAGTAAGATCTGTGGCATCCCCCCAATCAGTTTGTACCGTGTGACTCACTTAAGAGCCTAGTTGACCATGTTGAATTTGTAGGGATGTTCACCTACCTTAGGCTACCATCAACATGCCTCACCTGAGCTTGAGGGGATAAGACAAGAGTTTTCTCAATAGCTTATTTATATACTGATCAGGGAACTACTGGTTTGAGGTCATTCTCTAAAGAGGAAGTGCTTCTCTCTAGACAGGCCTTGCTAGAAGTGTTGTCAATTGGACTTGATCTTTCTCTTCACCCAAGATCCATGAAGGCAAGGGGAGAGGATAAGGATACAAGTGGATTTCTTCCATGTCACTTACTTTAGCAAGGTTTTGCAAAAAATTAAAAGCTCTAAGGAAGTGTTGAAAAACACTCCTTCAAACACACCAAGAAGTATTCATTCCAAATTCAACCTAGCTTAGACTAAGTGTTTTGTATTCTAGAACATCAAACACTCATGTTTAGCATGCAAGGTTCTTTTTGAAAAGTAAATGACAATGCTTGGAAATGGAAATTGCTTTGCAAAAAAAAAAAAGTGTTACTCCTTTTAACACTCAAGACTTTGTTTGATCAATTTTAAGCACCAAATGAAGTGTTCATCACATTGATTCTTTATCCCTTAGGCATTCAAGATTGAGTTCTTGTTGATTTTAAGCACCAAGATGAAGTGTGATGTTTGGCTTGTTCAATTTTAACCTTTGTTTATAATATGCCCAAATCGAAATGTGAAGTGTTGTGTGAGCAGACACTGTTATTTTAAAATGCACCAAATGACAGTGAGTAAATTCTATTTTAAAATTTTAAACCTACCTTCCCATAAAAATTTGCAAACCTGCAACAGAAAAATTGTATTCCTACAAATCCGTACAGGCGTTCCTATGGGACTATCATAATATAAAAAATTGACAGTTGGTAATAAATGCTGGATAGGGAATGATACTTGTGGATGCATTCCCGCAGCCAACGACATTCCTGCAGAGTCAATAGTCAATCCTACATTACGAGAATGAAGGAAACAACTTTAAAAAAAAGAACAACAGTTTCGTACGACTTACAAAGGACCAACAGGCAATCCTGCCTGGTCAATAGCGTTCTTGCAGAGTCAACAATCAATCCTACATTGCAAGAATGAAGGCAGGAAAACTTTTTAAAAATAGTAAATGCCCCATGGCTTACAAAAAGTACACAGGCAATCCCGCCTGGTCAACTTGCATTCCTGCGTTGTAGGAATGCAATCCCACAAAGTGGGTATAGTGAATTACTAGTGAAGTCAGGATAGAGAGCAGAAAAAGATGGGAAAAATAGAAGTTTTTCTATTGGAATGCATTCCCACAGTTCGTACAAGCATTTCCGCATTTGTACCAGTGTTTTCACAAAACTATAGATTTTTCAGATGTTGATGCTGTGTAAAATCCAAAGTTGGGAATGTTTGCAGAAATGTGCCTTCTTCGGCCCTGAACTTGCAAAATACCCAAAAAATGCTTGCAACACACTCAAACAACAAAAATCCTTAATATTTGGGTTAGTTTTGCAAAGAGAAATAAGAAATATGAAGAGAATGATCCTTGAAGTGGTTCCCACCGAGCATGCCAAAATGTAAGTACCTAAAATTCAATGTTAAGGAATATGTGTAAGGAAACTCAGGTGTGGAAACAACTTCCTACACTAATCTCTAAAGGAAAGTATTGTGCAAATTCTTTTAAATCCTTACAATTTCAGATTCGTTAACTACTTTAACAATGATATTGCAGCCATATACCATGCATACATAAAATAGAGAATGACACAATGATTTACCCTAGGGAAACCTTTCGGTAAAAACCCCAGCACTCCAAAACCTACACAATGTATTTATCAAAACTATTACAGTTTACAATACACTTGCAATGCAAGTTCTTTCAGAAGATTTTCTCCTCTTGAAGACAAATCGTGGCAACATAAAAATGTTCCAACAATACACAAACTTCTCCTATCTTCACAACCCTAAAAAATGCTTATATCCTATGCTTCTCTTTTTATGGAAACTTCCAAAGATAGTCGTATTAGGGTTTTACCATTCTCTGAGAAAATAGGAACCTGAAACCCATGATTGAGGAAGAGTGTACAGTACTCAACTTTATCAGTTGCCACATGTCTTGCATGTCTTCACCCATCATTGAAACTTTGAGACATAGCTCTTACGTGTCATAGGAATCCGTCATAACCATTTTAGCCATGATCTCCTTACATACAATTCAAGATGCCGACACATGAAGTGGAGTGACACATCAACATGCCAACTAGACATGTATAGTCACACTTAATTACATTATTTGCAAGAAATACATTTTACAAAATAAATAATAAGAATAGGAATTATCCAAGGTTGAGACACCTTATTCCTAACATTCTTCCACTTGTCGAACACCTTGTAAGAGCCACAGGAACATAACAAGAACTAACTGCTATAGGCCAAAAGGCCCATAGAATCCAAACACCATCTGAAATTCTCAGTGCCCACTAGTTTCGTTAATGCATCTGCAACATTCTTCACAGTATCTACCTTGTCCAAATTTACCTTTCCATCTTCCACCATATCTCTCACAAAAGTGAAACTGTACATCAATGTGCTTCGTTCTGGCATGAAAAGTTGATTCTTCGCAAGGAAAATAGCTCTTTGACTATCACACCAAATAGTAATCTGTTCTGCATCAACACCAACATCAGAACATAATCCCCTAAGCCAAATGGCTTCCTTACAAGCATGAGTAGTAGCCATGTACTCAGCTTTTGTAGTGGACAAAGCAACCACAAGTTGTCACTTACTCATTCAACTGATAGCACCACCAAACATAGTGAACACATAAGCACTGGTGGATCTCCTGCTGTTAATATCACCTGTCCAATCTGAATTCACAAACCCACGAATACAAACTGAATGAGGAGATCTAGAAGTATTACCATGGTAACATATGGAGTAATCTGATGTACCCCTCAAATATTTGAATACTCACTTAACCATGTCCCAATGTACCCATCCAAGGTTAGCCATAAATTGACTCAGGACTCCCACTACTTGGACAATGTCTGGTCTAGTACAGACCATAGCATACATAAGACTATCAATTGCACTAGCATAAGGTACTCTACTCATGTCCTCCACCTCACTAGGAGATTTTGGACAATCATCTATAGATTACTTTGTTCCCACATAAATAGGAACACATAGTGGTCTACAATCTGCCATGCTGAACCTGTCCAACACAGACTTCACATACTTACTCTGACTCAACCAAAGTTTTCTGTTAGACCTGTCTCTACTGATTTCCATACCCAAAATGTACCTTGCTGCCCCAAGATCTTTCATCTAAAATTGTGCTGACAACTAAGATTTAAAATCAGAAATCATACCCATACCCTTCCCAAATAGCAACATGTCATCAACATATAATGCAACAATAAAAAGGTGATCATTTTCAACTCTGAAATAAACACAATGATCTGATTTCGATCTTACAAATATAATTGACAACACAAAGGCATCAAACTTAAGGTGCCACATCCTAGGAGATTGCTTCAAACCATATAGAGATTTCTTTAATCTGCAAATTAAGGATTCTTTACCTTTAACAATGTAGTGCTCAGGTTGTGATATATAAATCTCTTCCTCCAAATCACCATGAAGGAAAGCTATCTTCACATCCATCTGTTCTATCTCTAAATCATATGATGTAGCAAGAGATAATAGAAATCTAATGGATGTCAACTTTGCAACAGGAGAGAATATTTCACCATAATCTATTCCCTCTACTTGTGAATACCCCTTTGCAACCAATCTAGCTTTGTACTTTTCAACATTGTCATCTGCATAGAATTTCTTCTTGAACACTCATTTACAGCCAATAGATTTTCTCCCTTTAGGCAAAGGTACAAGGTCCCAAGTTTTGTTCTTCTCCAATGAAGCCATCTCATCATCCATAGCCTCAATCTAGGAACCTGCATCTTCCATGCCCAGAGCCTCTTTCACAGATCTAGGCTCATCAGTGTTAGTAATCAAAGAAAAAGCACAACTGGAATCTAACATAGAATAACCAAACCTTTTTGGTTGCTTTCTTTCTCTCATGGATCTCCTCAAAGGCTGAGGTTGAGGTTGTTCTTCCTCTTCTTCCAAACTATCAGAGCTCTCCTCATCATTAGTCCCAACATGGTCTCTCTATTCAGTCTTCTCAGGGGTAGGAGGAAACTGAACAACATCTTTTTCCTTTTCTTTTTCATCTAGTTGTAGCACAATAGGAGAAGGTGTTAGCTCTCTGAAAATAACATTTCTACTATGCAACACCTTACTAGTCACAAGATTCCAAAGCTTGTATCCTTTCACCCCAACATTGTATCCGATGAAAATACATTTGATAGCTTTGTTCTCCAACTTAGATCTTTTCTCCTTTGGAACATGTGCATAAGCTTCACAACCAAAAACATGAAGATGTCTAATTGAAGGCTTCTTACTAGACCACACCTCCATGGGGGTCTTACCAACAAGAGTTGATGTAGGAGATCTATTAACCAGATAGCAAGCAGTGGCCACAGCTTCAGCCCAAAACCTTTGTTCTAAACCAGCTCCACTAAGCATACTCCTAGCCTTCTCCATCAATGTCCTATTCATTCTCTCTACAACTCCATTTTTTTTTGGGGTATAAGGAGTTGTCTTATGCCTCTCGATACCTCGTTCTTTATAGAACTGTTCAAACTCCATGGAACAAAACTCACCACCATTATCAGTTCTCACACACTTGATTCTTTTACCAGTCTGATTCTCCACGAGAGCCTTAAATTACTTAAATCGGCTGAAAAATTGTGTCTTACTTTTCAAGAAATATATCCAAGTCCTTCTGCTGTAATCATCTATAAAAGATACAAAATATATAGAACTAGAGATAGAAGGAACTTTTACAGGACCAAAAACATCAGAATGAATAAGATCCAAAAGTCCAGAAGACTTGTGAGAACTAGAGTAGAACTGAACACAATTTTTCTTACCATAAACAGAGTGTTCATAGAAATCAAACTCAAGATTACAATCATTTAGCCCCTCGATGAGATTTTTAGTTTTCAAGGTCCTAAGACCCTTCTCACCAATGTGGCCAAATCTCATATGCCACAACATTGTCTTTTCTGTAGGAAGCTTGCCTTCCAAAGTGTTTGCACCCTTAGGTACACTTACTGCACTTGCATTGGAACCCATTTCCATAGTCTTCTTTACTACTCATTCAAATGGTGGGGATGAAGTGATAGCCACTCTCTTCTTTGAAACAAAAGAACTATTGCACTAAGCAATGCATGCATCAAGCTGAAATAAGGTACCTCTCCTAGTACCTCTAGAAAGTACCATAGAACCTCTCATCATCTTGCATCCATCTTTTGAAAAGACAACTTGCACACCTACATCATTAAGCATACTTATAGATAATAGGTTTTGTGCCAAACCTAGAATGTGCATAACTCCATTGATTCCCTTTACTCATCCATCAGGAAATCTGATAGTGACCCTTCTACGTCCAACTATCTTTAGGTGAGAATCATCACCCAAGTACACCTTTCCACTATTGAACTCTTCATATTTTGAGAACTAGTTTCGATGAGAGGTCATGTGAAAAGAAGCACCAGAGTCAACCAACTAGTTTCTTCTTCTTCTTTAATTCTTTGCAGTCCCTCCGGAAGTGCCCAAATTTATCACAGTTCCAACATTTCACCTTGGACTTTCTAGGAGTCTTAGAACTCCCACAGGATTTGGATCTTCCCTTCTTTGACTTGTTGTCATTCAACTTTCCTCTGTCATTGGATCTCCTACGAATAGCAAGGGCTTCCTTAGATGAATCCAAAGTCTTTCTTTGCATCTCCTCAGATAGCAGTGAAGACACCACATCATCCATATGAAATTTGACTATCAACACAGTCCCATGAATCTGGCAAGGAACAAAGTAGGGTCATACAATGATCCTCCTCGATCTTGGCACCGGATGATGCCAACTGTGCAATCAATAAATTGAATGCATTGAGATGATTAGTTATGGATCCACCTTCCTCCATTCTTAAAGAATACAACTTCTTTCTCAGGAACAACTTATTCATGAGAGATTTGGCTTGATACACAGACCCAAGCCATTTCCATAAAGAATTTGCAGTAGTCTCGTCAAGAACATACAGAAGAATGACATCTACTAGACAGAGTCTGATGTGACCCTTAGCCTTCTGATCCTTGATCTCCCAATCCAATTGAGATATCATTGCAGGTTTCACATCAAGTGAAGTAGCCTCCCATAGATCACGGTCTTCAAGCATGTCTTCCATCTTGAGTTTCCACAACTCGAAATTAGTGCCATTAAATTTCTCCACCTCCATTCTACTATATGAGGAACTTGCCATCTCAATCTACAAATAAGATTCATAATGCTCTGCACAAAACTCCCACTCAACTTGAGATTAGCTCAAGAAACCCTACCCAACAACTAGGATCAAAAGTTGATCAGGCTCTGATACCACTTGTAAGGAAACTCAGGTGCGGAAACAACTTCCTACACTAATCTCTAAAGGAAAGTATTGTGAAAATTCTTTTAAATCCTTACAATTTTAGATTCATTAACTACTTTAACAATGATATTGCAAAAATATACCATGCATACAGAAAATAGAGAATGAAACAATGATTTACCTTGGGGAAACCTTTCGGTAAAAACCCCAGAACTCCAAAACCTGCACAATGTATTTATCAAAACTATTACAGTTTACAATACACTTGCAATGCAAGTTCTTTCAGAAGATTTTCTCCTCTTGAAGACAAATCAGTATTGTCTTGATGTGATGCATTCAGTATTGTAAGGAACCAATGAGTCATTTAGAGGTTTGATGTTATTGCAATATTGAAATGGATTTAAATCTCCACTAACCATGATTTATTGACCCATGTAAGAAAACTTTAATAATTGATGGTACATTGAAGGTACTATTTGTATATCATGTATCCATGGTCTCCCCCAAAAAATATTATAGGTCAATTTCAAATCAAGGACTTGGCAAACTATTTCCTTTTGAAGAGGACCAAATTGGATAGGAAGAACTATTATCCCTTTGGAGGACCCTTCTTCATCATCATAAGATTTTATAGTTATCTCTCTTTTAGGATTGATAGCTTCTTCGGAATATCCTAGAGCTTTGACAAGATTCAAGGTGAAAATATTTAGACCAACTCCTCAATCAATGAGGACCCTCTTGACATGATGTTTATCTATCAAGACTTCAATATGCAATGGGATATTTTGGGGATGATTCAAAGACATGTCATCTTGTTCAGAAAAAGATAGGAAATGTGGTGCAATAAGGTGTCCAACCATATTCTGAAATTTATCGACATCAAAATTAAGTGGAACATTGATTTCAACAAGAGCCCTTTCCAAGATTTCTTTGTGGATGGGTGAAATTTTTGACAACTTGACGTAGTACAAGTAAGGAGGATCCAATTAAGGATAGTCCAAACAAACAACCTAACACCGCAATGCGGAATAACACAACAAGACAATGTTTTCAACTGAATTTTCATTAACATGCTCAACTGTAAGGCCTTCTGGGTTAGGGCCAAATACAATCAAAGTATTTTTGCAATCTCTCAGCTAGTCCAGCTCTGAAATAGTTAGTAACTGATTGAAAACACTAAGGCAGATCTGAACTTGAGCTCGCAAGCCTCCAAGAAATATCCTTGTCTCCAAGCATGCAAACCACTAGCTCTACTATTACAAACTATCTGATAACAATCTAATCCTCAAGATCTCACAGGATACAAAATGATATCCTTCTATCTTCCCCAAATCTTCTCTCTAAACAACTACCCAAATACTCCTTAAATACTAATCTTCAGCCACAAGTCGGCTCGAAGAAATAATTAACTCGTAAGCCAAGTTGGATCCTATTACAAACAAATATTAAATGCAACAATAGTCGGCTCATAAATAGCCTTACAAACATTTAATTCTCTATGTCAGCCTCAAGATCTACATAGGAGAATACAATAAAAGCTACCAACAATAAATGCACCAAGTCGGCCAACCAAATCCTCAAGAACTCTAGTTAGTAAACCAAAACTACTAAGCGCTAGAGTAACAATTGAGCACTAGTGAAACAACCAACCACACCAAGCATCAACGAGAAACACAGGCATCACTGACCAAGCATGTTGACCGAGCACCATAGGCATCACTGAGTACAATTTCCATCGAGCACAAGAGGTTTCACTGAGTTCCTTCAGTGACCGAGCTTCCTTCAATAACTGGGACTATTGGTTAAAGCTACAACTAAGTAACATAGAACCAAAACAACACACCACCATGTAGATTCACTGAGTACCCTAGAATTCCCTTGCATCAGACTCCCCAGGTTCAAAAAGATGTTCTCATAGGCTGGAAGAACATCTTCCAAGATTCATCACATAAACCCTAAATTGGTTCTTCACATACAAGCTCTTCATCTCTTCACCTTGCATACTCTTCCACTTGTGTTCCCTCTATCTTTTCAAGTCTATCCTAGATAACACATAGGCTTTTTCTCCATACTGATCCATCCTTGCAAAATTTCCCAACTCATCTCAGCTACAAAAGCTCAGGTTTCTCCTATTGAGTGTTGTTTCTAGCAAAGGCATCAGAGAAAGCTTCTTGTCATTCTTATCAATAGTAAACACATTCTTGACACAATCATACATAGCTCTACAATCATATTTCAAAGGTCTACCAAGCAATATATGACAACTATTCATCTCCACAATATCACACAACACTAGATCCTTATACTGGCCAATCTAAAAATCAACAAAGCACTACTCCCTCACTTCCAGAGCATGAACATCTTGTAACCAACCAATCCTATAAGGATGAGGATGTTTCATTCTATTCAAAACAAGTTTTTGAACCATGTCCTCAGCAAAAAGGTTATCAGTACTACCACTATCAACAATTACATCACAAAGTTTGCCTCTAGACTTTCACTGAGTCCTAAACAAGTTACTCCTTTGACAAGGTTCCTCCTTTGCACCGATCAATGTTCTCCGAACCATAAATTTATTAGATTCAGGTTCATTCTGAATGTTCTCATTTACCACAATAGTCATTCGGTCATCAAAATTATTCTATGTACACTCAAAAGATAGGTGTACTTCTTCACCACAATTATAAAAAGTACCCTTAAAGATAACTCTACCTATCTTCTTCTTTGATTCCATAGGTTTCAGTTCATCTTCAATAGTTGGTTTATCTTTCACCGAGTGATCAATCTTTTCCTTTCCTTGGGGATTACTATGTTGTCTTCTTTTCAACTTATCTTCTACCTTTAGACCATACTGATAAGCATCTTCAACTGAATCAATCTTCAACATACCAAGCTCATACTGAATATTAAATCTCAAACCATTCACATACCGAGCTACTTTTTCTTTATCAAGTTCTCTCTGTCTAGACCGAATAGTCAACTTATAAAACTCCTCGGTATAGTCTTCCAAAGTCAATTATTTTTTCTTCAAATTCTGCAACTTCTTAAATAAGTCAAGCTCATAGTCGGTAGGTATGAACTTAGTTTTCAATTTAGTCACCATCAACCTCCACCGATTGATCTTCATTTCACCTTCATCATCTCTATCTCTTTGTAATTCTTTCCACCAAAGAGAAACATGTCCTTTCAACTTAGTCTGTACCAACCTTACTCAAAGAGGATCTTCAATTTCTTCAAGCTCAATGAAGTCTTCTAATTCACCAATCCTATCAATCAAGTCCTTAGGTCTCAAAGTACTAGAGAAAGTAGAAACTTCCATTTGGTAACTAGTACTTAACCGATCTTCTGATCTATCTAACCGCCCAGTTTTGTCTTCACCAGATCTATCTCTCCAGTCATCACCACTAGATCCAGTAGCTTCAAAGTCTTCATCAGCTTCCTCATAACCATCATTAGTACCAAGATTCCTTAGCATACCAGCAATATCTCTCATGACCTCAGTGATCATGTCATTCTTTATCAATTCCATCTGAGATCTAAAATCAACTTTAACTTTCTCTATAATCTTTGATTCCACAACATCACAAAGATCTATAATCTCTCTAGGGTCCAACCTTCTTGGAGGCATCCTTCAAGATTTTCAAAAACCCAAAGCAATAAGTCACCAACAAGGTCCTGGTGCAAACAACCTCAACTAGAGATTAGTTTATACACTCAAGATCTTCAATCTCTGATACCACCTGACGCGGGATAGGTAAGGAGGATCCAATTAAGGATAGTCCAAACAAGCAACCTAACACCACAATATGGAATAACACAACAAGATAATGTTTTCAACTGAATTTGCATTAACATGCCCGATTGTAAGGCCTTCCGGGTTAGGGCCAAATACAATCAAAGTATTTTTGCAATCTCTCAGCTAATCCAACTCTGAAACAATCAGCAACTGATGGAAAACACTAAGGTAGATTTGAACTTGAGCTCACAAGGATCCAAGAAATCTCCTTTTCTCCAAGCATGAAAGCCACTAGCCCTGCTATTACAAACTATCAGATAACAATCTTATCCTCAAGATCTCATAGGATCCAAAATGCTATCCTTCTATTTTCCCCAAATCTACTCTCTAAACAACTACCCAAACACTCCTTAAATACTAATCTTCAGCCACAAGTCAGCTGGAAGAAACAATTAACTCCTAAGCTAAGTCAGATCCTATTACAAACAAATATTAAATGCAACAACAGTCAGCTCATAAATAGCCTTACAAACATTTAATTCTCCATGTTGGCCTCAAGATCTACATAGGAGAATACAACAAAAGCTACCAACAATAAATGCACCAAGTTGGCCAACCAAATCCTCAAGAACTCCAGTTGGTAAACCAAAACTACCCAGTGCCAGAGAAACAACTGAGCACTAGTAAAAAAACTGACCATGCCAAGCATCACTGAGAAACACAAGCATCACTGAGAAAGCATGTTGATCGAGCACCACAGACATCACTGAGTACAAGTTCCACTGAGCACAAGAGGTTTCATTGAGTTCCTTTAGTGACCAAGGTTCCTTCAATAACTAGAACCATCATTTAAAGTTGCAACCAAGTAACACAGAACCAAAACAACACACCACCATGCAAATTCACTGAGTACCCTAGAATGCCCCTGCATCACAACTCCAAGATTAAAATTTGTGATAGAGTCCCTTGGATTTGATCCACAAGATTGTATTTATTTGAGGATGATGATGTTTGACTTGGTAGAACAATTTTAGGGGTACCCCTTGCGGGGTAATTTTGGACGCTTTCCCCCTAGTCACAACATTAGAGGTTTCTTATTGTTGTTTTTCTTTCACCACTATGACATTGATGGTATTTTCATACTCTGTCAAAGAATTTATAGTATTGTCATAGGTATGGGATAAATTAACTTTAGCATTCCCTCTTTTGTTGTTTTGGTTCAAATTTGAGGTTTCACCTTTCTCATGATTTAAGAAAGGAGTTTTGAATGTCGTACGATCTTAACTATTTTGGGGACCCTCAGCTTTGATCGTGCTAAATCTTGAAGCAAGTGTTTGAGTTTTATACACTCATTAGTCTTATTCCCTTTATTTTGATGGTATTCACAATGATGGACATATTTCCACCAAGATGGTTTAAATTGTGGTTCATAGGGGCTTGATTCTGGAAAAATCATGATTTTATTGGCAACAAGGGTCCTTAATGCATTCTCCAAAGGTTCTCCCAAGAATGTGAACTTTCCCCTTTGGGTTGGGTTAAAGAAAGGCCTTGGTTTATTCACACCTTGGTTGTTGAAAGAGTTGTTATTATGATTAAAATGAGCCCTAGGTGTTTGATTGACATTGTTAGTTTGATTGGACCCACTTGATAAATTAGAAGGGGTGGCTTTAAGGTTGTTGGATTCTACAACCCCATCATTTACAAGGTTTTTGTTGGTGTTCTTAAACCAAAACCTTTGTTTTTCATTGTTTTTATTAGCACCCCTATTATTATTATTATTAAAATTATTATTGGTGTTAGGAAAGCCTTTGTTTTCTTTGAAAATATTGATTTCTCCTTTCTTCACTAACACTTCTTCAATCTTGATCCCATTTTTGATAATTTTCTCAAAGGTTGGGGGACATTGAAGTTGTAATCGATAATTCATTTCCACGTTCAAATATTCTGAAAATCTCCATTTTCTCCTTCTCAGGTATGCTTCTTGGATATCTCGCAAAAACTGTTCTTCATCTTTGGATGAAGCTTAGAAAAGGTTCACTATCTTTTTTTTAAGTATCACATAAGTTTAGCATGGTGATTTCATGCTCATTATTGTAAGAGTAATGAGTCACAAACTTGGAGGCCAATTCTTAAAAAAAATTTATTCCTGGGGTTAGTTTTGAAAACCATTCCATGTCTTTCGCTCCAAGGATTCTTGGGAATAATCTCATTAGGTATGTGGTGTCATGCATGAACTCAATTGTTAGAGCACAAAACTCTCTTAAGTGGTCTTGTGGGTCAGATTTACCCATGTACTTGTCATTTCTTGGAAAGACAATATTGGGAGGAAAAGGCACCATGATAAAATTTCTATCAAAAGCAAAAGGACATAAGGATTTGATTGAAAATGGTTTGGGTTTGGCCACCTTTTTCATGCTATTAATTTGGGCTTGGAATAACTTGAGTTGTTTGTTCATGACTCCTAATGGATTCTCTTCTTCCTCATCCTTCTTCAAGATCGATGTGTCATAATCATCAAGAAGTTTAGCTCCTAATTGAGCTAAATTGAGAAAGTATCTTTCTTTAATCCTTTCTAAAAAATTTTCCATGACTTCAAGGAATATGGGATCTTGGGCTTCCCTATTAGCCCTCTCTTCAGTTATTTCTTCATGTCTTTGATTTCTTCGATGATTCTTGTTTTTGTTTTCATGGTTTTGCCCTTGGTTACAATCATAGAAATCATTATTTCCCACCATAGGATCAACTCTTTCTTCGAATAGGTTAATAATTATTTGTTCTTGTTCTTATTGTTCTTCAAATGGGGTTTGGAAGATGAAGTCTTCATATGGAATCTCTATACTAATGCATGTGTTGTCTTCTTGAAGATATACTTTCAAGCGATGAGATATAGTAAAACCCAACATTAAAAAGAGTCAATTGAAGTTCTTCCCCCTTGGTAATCATTCTTTTTGAATTAGGAATATTTTTAAAAGATTAATTAAATTGTAAAAGATGCTTCTTCCTTGTAACATGTATTATCAAACATAGCAAACACAAGAACACTTGTCTTTAAAATTGACCCTTGAACACAAAGGTTTGAATACGTGAGAACATTTTCACGGGTCTTCCACAAGAAATCACCTCAAGTAATCTACCTATAGTCAATTTTGGCTTTTAAACATGGATCTAATGAGGTAGGCTTGCTAATTTATCTATGAGCTAGTATGGATTTTGTTCAAAATAAAATCAAGTTTCATCCCCCATTATAGGGGCCTTCCACCATCGATATGTTAGAGTTTTGCACAATCCAAAAGGACTACTCGAGGAGATTCGATTCTTGATCTTCCTTTGTCACTCACCCCATTAAGGATGAATGAATTTTATTTTATAGTGGGTCAGATTATTGCGGAAAAAGAAATTGTATCCCATTTTGGGTTGTCCCTCTCACCAACCTCATTAAGGCATGTTCTTGGGAGGTGAGCACACTAGATCTCTAACATGTTCATGAAATAAATAAAATGAAATGAAATAGTAGGTTTGGGAATTTGGTTCACCAAAGGTGAAGAGCATATCCCTACTACTTTCCACTTCCAAACATAATTAACATGGTCTAATTTTTGAGCCTCTTTTAATCTAAGGGGATTTTAGTACTTTTGGCTTTCTAATTCACCTAAAAGGTGAAGAGCATAATCACCTAATACTCTCTTCCACAAAAAATTAGGCTTTATTTAGT
Organism: Chamaecyparis obtusa; assembly: GCA_027943335.1. Lineage (NCBI taxonomy): Eukaryota > Viridiplantae > Streptophyta > Pinopsida > Cupressales > Cupressaceae > Chamaecyparis > Chamaecyparis obtusa. The sequence goes on along the minus strand of BSBK01004189.1, from coordinate 814,215 downwards.
GTTTTTCATTCCTTGACCTTTTGTTTAATTGAAGGAATTGATAGGTTTGGCATTTTGATTCACTAAAAGAAGTGAAGAGCATAGGCCTATTATTAAATCCAAAAAATAATAATAGGTCTCTAATTATACTAGATTTAAATTAATTTTCCATAATTTAAGGAAATGAAGCAAATGCATAAGGTTTTAGGCATACCTTTTTGAAGCTAGCAAAGCTAGGGGCATTTTTTATTTTATTTTATGCATTTTAATACTCACGTAGTGGAAATTTTTCCAGCTCCTTAGCATTCTCTTCTCAAGAACATTAGTTCAACACAATCCAAGAAAAATGTGAAGAAATCAAAGAAAATAAAATTTTCATTCTTCTTTTAATTGATTAAAATTATAAATCCCAAGGAACAAAAATACAATTAAGAGATAAATTTTTTTATTTGTAAGCTTAAATTACTTGCATATACCTATCATAGGCTTCTCCCTCCTGCTTGGAATCCTCCAAAAATTTGTTTAAGTGAACTAGCTTTTCCTTTTTCAATCTCCTCCTTGTTTTCTTATCCTCTTTGTTGGCTCTGGCATCTAGTTTTCAAACCTTTTTATGCTTTGTCTTCTACAAAATAGATAAAATAAGTCATTTAACTGACAAAGTTTAAATTTTAACAAAATGAATACTGCGTGCTACATAAAGTATTGTACACATCATTCTGACTAGTGTACGTGCTCCATAAATATTTTAAGCACTATTTAAATGTTTAAATGCACTATTTAACCTTTTAAATGCGGATAATTAAATATTAATAAATGTCATTTAAAAGAGGAAAAAACATGTAAGTGTTGAAACAATGCTTGTATGCGTTGTAGGGTCAGGGTAAATGCACTAAGAGAAAGTAAGAAAAAAGATAGAAGAAGTTGCTACGCGCTAACACTCTCTACAAATTCATTGAACTTTGGTGTAGAATCAGGGTTTGGATATGTAAAGGTGTCACACTTTGCTTCACATACATGATTTCCTAGCTAGTACGCGCTACTTGACCTGTAAAACAAAGAGTTCAAAAAAAGATTCATGCAAATTTATCAAATAAACATGAAATTTAGTTAGTAGAGGCATCTAGCCCCACGATGGGTGCCATTTTGTGTATAAATAATACCTTCATGAAATCAATTTTCAATGAATCAATTCAAATTAAACTAATTTAAACTTAAAAACTATTAAATTGAAATCTGAAAGCAATAAACATCTCATGGATCTCTAATTAAAGAAGCTAATGAAATGCTCTCAGCAAGCATCCATTAGAGACAACTCTAAAATGAGAATTTAAATGCTAAATGATGGATTTAAAGCCTATCTTTACTCCTAATTTTTGGTCTCTATTTATAGATTTTACTGAGCTTAGGGGTGGAGTAAGTTTAACCATGATCAAATTTGGGTCAAGTTGATGGTTTCAAATGGTGAGAATATTTAAATATTTTGTCCTCAAAGCTTTGGACAAAGAGACAAAATGAGTGGTCAAGATTCATTCTCAAGATGAGTGATTGAGAATCAATTTGGCTTTGATCCATGTGAGCTCCATTCTCAATTCCTAATGGTTGATTTAATTCCTTCACATGTGGTAGGTGAGAAATTTTAGGAATTAATTAATTGATTTATTTAATTTCGTTAGCCATGTGTACCCCTTGAATGGGTTAGATTTGATTTAATTCAACTAGACAATTAATTTGATTTTTTGCACAATTAAATGATCAATTTGATTTAATTAATCCTCTTTGGCTTTGGTTTCAATTAATTTTTATTTTTCTTCGATTGCTCACATGGATTAGCCTGACTATTTTTAGGTGTCTACAAATATGATTTATGCAATAGATTATAAGGCTAAATGAACACTACAATAGATTCTAAAATATGAATCTAAGATCAAATAGATTCTAAATGAGATTTTATGATATATGCAAGCTAATGGAAATGAGATTATGATAGAAATGGATTACTAAATGCAAGATATAATATGATTAACTATGAAATTATAAGATGAAATATCACAAGAGAGTAGTTTTATGAAATCAAATGAATCTCTAAACTCAAACTAGCATGATAAAAATACAATTGAAGTGGATGAAATTAATGGGGAGAAGGCTCTAATTTATAGATTTTTGGAGGGAAATTGATGGTTGGGATTAAACACAAATAGAGGGCTAAGAATTCATGGAGAGGATGAGGTGGATGCCAAGTGGAAAGGAAGTTTATCATGCAAGAGATGATGTGTTTCTCACACATGTGTCAGAAACCTTAGGAGCAAGAGAAATACATGCCAAGTGGGGGACAAGGTATAAGAATTGGGTGGCTCAAGGTAGCCTGTAGGGTGGCCATTTATGAGAAAGGTGGTTAGAGGGAGATAAAATGGAAGAAGATAGGATGGGTATTAAGAAGATGTAAGAGGTGGAGATAATTTAAAATTAGAGAAATGTGCTCACAAATGTGAGTTAATATTAAATTGTAAGAAAATGGTTTTTGGAAACTTGGATGTGTTGTCAATAATTTAAAAATGTCTAATGTGATTTTTTATATTGTTGGATATTGCTAATGCATTAGGGAGATTGTTGGATACATTTAATATTTTTAATCACTACATTGAGTGATGTTGGAATTACTATTGTTGTCATTTGTATTTTGTCACTGATGTCAACATATGATTCTATGAAGAGAATAGACCAGTTATTATTATGTATAGATTCCGTATAGATGAATCAAAATGTGCGAACACAATTATGTGTACAGGAAGGTGTTGTGATCTTATATCTAAGATCACATGATATAATATTGCATATTGGTTGAGTTACAAAAGATTTAGTGAAGACTAGTTATTGGACTGTGACAGTGGAAGCTGATAGAGTAAGTCTCTGAGTTTTGGGTATATCTTACAGGCAATGAGGATTCAGTGTATTCAAGCTTAAGGGATGACAGATAGTGTATTGAATAATGTTCTCTAATCTTAGCAAGGTATGGAAAGAAGGATGATGTCATATGTGGCGTATGTAATGGAGAAGACCTATTTGGAAGTTGACTTTAGAGTTGTAGTGTGTATCATGAATAACGAGCATGAATTACAGATGTTGGTCCTTAATTATTGAATTGTAATTATTGTATACTTGTTTTAGATACTGTGTATCTTAGAAAGGTGTTATGTAATTATTTGTATATTAGGAAAGCCTAATTGGTGGACCTAATCATTTATTTTTTAATAGGGTATATATGTAAGATCTTGTCTTTTGAAAAGACATGGTAGAATATATGTGATGTAAAAGTAGATTTTGGAAGTTGGAAGCTTGTGTCTGTTGGATGTAGAGCAGATGATAACTTATATACTTCATTAGAATTGATACAAAAAAGATAGTTTCTATCAGATAGTTCAAGGATTGTGTATTTCCTTTTATACACTTGTGTTGCGAATAGTGAGTTCTAAAGGTGGTTGTAGCCTTCTTTGGGCAGTGAGACTAGGCAATGAGCCTACTTCTTTTCTTGACTCCTAATAGGGTCTGTCTTTTAACAAGAACTGTGTACTATAATATTTTAATCAGCTCCTAACATGGCTAGATCTTCTAACAAGGATACTATACTCCCAGTACATCATTAGTGGGTGTTAATTCCCACCGGGGTTTTCCCTTTAGTAGGGTTTCCTCGAAAACAAATATTGTGTTATTATGTTGGCATTCATTGTGTTCATTTGATTTGATATTTCTACTATTCAAAGTTTAAAGTTTAATAATATGTCATACAATAGATTCACCCCCCCTCTCAGTTATATTGGTGAACTTTTATTCCTAAAAATTGGTATCAGAGCTAATAGTCCTTAGAGAGAAAGATTAAAAGCTTGAGGTGATCTTGGAGATGGCATTCTATAGGAAGGATAGTCCAAAATTTGATCCTAAAAACTTTGACAATTGGAAGAACAAGATGCGAACTCATTTTCTATGTTTCAACATTGACTACTAGATAATTACAAAGAATGAAGTAACCATGAAGACTGGGAATTAATTAGACAAAGCTACTGATGATGAAAAGAAATTTTTTTCTTATAACATGGTCGCAAGGGAAGCATTGATCAAAACACTCTCTGAAGGAGAATTTACTGAGGTGAAAGACTTAGATTCAGCACATAAAATTTGGGTAAGATTGGAAGCATTATATGAAGGAGATAAATTTACTAAGAAATCAAAATTATACAACTGGAAAACAAGGATGGAGAAGTTACAAATGAAAGAAGATGAAAACATTAAGGGTTATGTACAAAGAGTTACAAAGGTTGTGATTGGAATCAGAAATTCTAGAGGAACTTATGAAGAGGAAGAAGTCATTGGAAAGATCCTTAGATCATTTACACCTATTTAAAAGACAAAGGTTTAGGCTATAAAAGAGATTATAACTTTGACTACAAACTTTAGCAGAGAAATGTCGATTGCAAAGTTAACTACCTTTGAAATTGCAGAGTTGGGAGATTCTTTACCTAAAGTTGAAACAACATTGAAGGCATCTACACACAAGAAGAATATATCTGGAATCATGATCTCTGGCAGTGGTAATATAAAATAAGAACTTGGTGAATATGTTGATGAATGGGAACATATACAAGAAGAAGAAAGAAAGCTAGATGAACTTGTTGCCCTGATCGCTAGAAGAGAAAAAATAGGTAAGGGTAAATTTGAAGGAAAGTTACCTTTGAAATATTTTTCATGGAATAAGAATATAGGTCACTTTTCATCTAGATGTCCTACAAGATTTTCTAAGCACAAAATTAAGTAGTCAAAGGAAAAGGAATGTTATTATTCTTGTGAAGGTATTTCTAATGATGATGATTGTGATTATGAAGAGATTGGATTTATTGCTATTAAAGATGAAAAAATAGTACATGAAGAAAAAGATTTAGTATCACATGTTAATAAGAAATCTGAATGGGTTATAGATGGTGGTTGCTCACATTATATGACTAGAGACAAAAACAAGTTTGTTAAACTAATGAAGTATGATGGTGGTGTTGTAAGATTCAGAGACAATGTTCCTAAATCTATCATAGGAGTAGGATCTATTTCTTTGGATGGAAGGACTAATACTGACAATGTACTGCTTGTTGATGGACTTAAGCATAACTTGTTGAGTGTTGGATAGATGATGGATAAGGGATATCAATTAAAGTTCATTGATGGGAAATGTTTTATCAGAGGTAACATAGGAAACTTGATTGTAACTGGTACTAAATCTAGAGGTAATGTATTTGAGTAAAATACATCTTAAGCCTCTTGTTTTGTTGTGAAGATAGATGATAGTTAGTTATGGTACATAAGATTTTGTCATGTAAATTTTGATAATATTGTGAAGGAAAGATTGAATAATGCAGTGAGAGACCTACCAAAGATTGTAAAACCATCTAGCACCATGTGTAGAGAATGTGTTATGGGAAAATAGACTAGAAGCAGCTATAAAAGTAAATCATATACAGAAAAATGAAAGTTGGATCTAGTACATACAGACCTATATGGACCTACAAGGACAAGATCATACTATGGTGAAAGGTAATTTATACTTTTTGTTCATGACTTTTCTAGAATGATGTGGATCACTTAAAGGAAAAATCAGAAGCATTTGACAAATTCAAGATATTTAAAGAAAAAGTAGAGAATGAATCAGGCTTAAAGATAAAATGTCTGAGATCAGACAGAGGTAAATAATTTACTTTAGATATATTCAATTCATATTATGAAGAGCATGGAATACAAAGACAAACTTCTGGTCCTAGGACTCCACAACAAAATGGGATAGCAAAGTGAAGAAATAGAACAATATTGGATGTTTATAGAATAATTTTTCTTGAAGGAAATATATCCCATCTGCATTGGACAGAAGCTGTTGGGACAACAGTATTGTTGGTAAATAGATTTTTCTTTTTAGATTTAACTCTTTACTTGCCTAAAATATCCTTAAGAAACAATGTGAATACGAAGAGTTGGAAAGTTCTTAACTATTCAACTAACTTCCCTCTAAATTTTAACAGGTACAACTCCCTTATGTGAAGATATGAAATGAATTTTGTTTGTTCTATATCCTAATGGGGGTAAGTTCTTAACCAGAGAACAACAGAGGTAACCAAATTAGCCCTCGGTGAGAAACTAATCCAAGCAGTGAATTTGATTTCTTAATTCTAACCAACTCCATGATTTCACAATGTTTATGAATTCACACTAGCAACAATGCATCAATGAACTCTATTTGAAGTAATGGAATGTAGTAAAACAATACGGGTGAAACTAATCTAAAACAAGACATATATGTATTCCCCAACCTTCAAGTGATACCCCGATCATTGTCGGTTAATTGCACTAAAGAAGAGAAGCAAAACTCTGTCTATTTACTAATTTCAATCCAGCTTTAAGGAAAACAAATATTCCAACTCACAAATGTATGGAATAGTAAATAAATGACACAAAACACCTTCTAGATTGACTCTGCAACAAGATGTATTTCACACCAAAATTTAGCCGACCGTTTCATTGATTTATAGAGTATTACATATAGGCTTTAAGAGTTAAGTTGTTACAAAATCAACTGAATTGATTCATATTCTATAGAGTCGGTAAATGAAAAGTGGCCATTTACCAATTTTATAATGTGTATAAAAATGAAAGAGGGGGAAAACTATTTGCTCCTTGCTAGCTTCTTTGCCTTCTCCAACTTAGCTTTATGAGATTTGGCAGCCGCAAGAATCAGAATCATCCTTTCAGAATCTAGGATGTACACATTCTTCAATCTGATGAGCCAACAAGTATGATCCTTCTCTATCCTTTTTGCAGCATCTTTCCAGGGTTGCGTCTTCATCATGGCTTTGTATATGTATCCATTGAGTTGTTGTAGATTAGGAATTCTATCCAGGTGAGATCCAAATGATTCTACAAGCTGGTCCAAATAGTCATAGAAAACCTTCTACATGTTGGCTATACCGATAGGGCTCTTTCCATCTCCTCTAGCTTGAGACTCAGAGTGAAGACCTGTGAAGTATGCAAAGATCTTACTTTGTTCTTTAGTGACTTCTTCATCGGTTGCCTTCATTCCTACCTCAGCTTTGATTATCATCTCCATTTTGAATTCAACTCCTTGGATCCATTTGATCAAAGGTTCATCCCCTTTCTGCAATATATTGGCTTTGACTGCATCTTTAGTCTTCATCGCAACCAGCCAGTGTAGAAGCACCATGCACTCTTCACACCTCAACCTCTCTACTATTAGTGTCAGCATATGTCCTTTGAGGGATTATTTTTCTACTTCTAATTGTAAAAAGAAATTTCCAAGCTACTTAATGGCTACCAGACCTTCATACTTGAGTCATTCGATGCACCTCATGCTAATATGCCCGAAATGTCTATCTTTTTACAACTTAGCGAGTATCTCTTGGTTCTCAGCTACAGTAGGATCAAACGTTATCAGAGAATCAGGTAGGCTTTCTATAGGAGTGACCAACTTCTTGATGAAGTTGGTCATTTCTTTGATCTCTTCCTTGAGCCAAGTCTTTGTAATTTTGAGCTCTTCCAGCTTTTCTTCGATCAAGACATTGCTAGACATCCATAGGTCCACTTTTGTGTCATGGCGGACAAGTCCCATGTCTAAAGACTGGAGTGAAAAATTTGAGGTAGTCAGATCTTCAATTCTACCATCTTTTAATGGCTTGGCTATTTCCATAGTCAAGTGACCTATGTGTGGATCTTGACGAAGAGTGGTCAGATTCCTAGACTTCTTAACCTAGCTCTCGATTGGGCCCGACTGCATTGCTTGTGAAATAATCTCGTCTCTAGGAGTGCCTAGCTCATCTCTCTTTCTCTTCTACTCTATGGTGTTATCAATCCATGATTCTACAATTGTAACCTTCTTCACATAAAGTAGGTCTTCCATAAATAACATCTTGATAACAGGAGGAGAAGCTTTAGGCTTGGAAGCAAAAGGATTAATCTGCGGAGAAGAAATGCTCTTTTCCTTTTGAGGAGACCCCAAATGCTCATCTATCTCATCAGTTTCTAAGCTGATACTATCATCACCAACCTCAAAGATTATAGGATCCTCTTGAGTGGGAGTGTCACCCTGTGTTTCAGTGGTTCCCCCTTATGCTTTCTGCTTTGGTTTTGCGGCCTCAACAATTTCTTTCGCCGGCTTGTCAGGTTTCTCCACTTCAACTTCTTCATTTGAACCAATGACAGGAGATGAACCTGCTTCCCAAGTCTTTTCAAGTGGGAATTCCTTTTCAGGTGGTTCATCATGTCCACCTATTGGTTGAGCTGGTCCTTTGGCCTTAGATGACACTAGAAAAGAGGAGGATGCAGGAGCACTCATAGGCTCAACTACATGAGCTTGTTAAGGGGTAGGCTTGCTAGACCTCTTTCTCCTTCCCATCATCCACTGAACCCACTTATCAATTCTTTTGATGACTTTAGCCATTAAGGTCTCCAAATCTTCTATAGCTTGACCTTGAACTGGCTCTGAGCTCACAGGATAGGGCTTGATCTGATCTTTGTATGTGTCAGTATACATATGCTCTCCATCATCGACGATGCCTTCAACATTAATGTTGACATTGAACAACTTGATTTGTTCAACAGTCAACCTAGAGTAGAATCTTTTCTGACTCTCTAACTCATCCTTGTAGTTGGCCCAATAATCTTTGAGTTTAGGGATGTTCTTGACTATAGTGCCAATCTAGAGGTGATTCTTGGCATAGCCCACTGGATCAAATTGAGGTCTAAAAATTTCATACACTTCTGGCTTGTATCTTCTCTCGAACGCCTTCATCATGTTCTTAGCATTTGACCTTGACACACATCTGTAAGCTCCAATGGTAATAGTATTTTCATAGCCTATCCTCTTGATTCCCACGTTGATCAGTTTCACTTGCAACATCTACCAGATTACTTCTACGAGCATGATCATGTCATCGAGGTACCTCGACAGCTTCATGGGGAAGTCATCAAAACCTGCAAGACGAAGGTATGAGAAACTAGCAAATTGGATAAAGAAGCTCCCAAATTGGGTGATGAATTCCATGGCCTCCAATAAGAACCTCCACTCTGGGAATCCTTGCAATTCTCTGCACAACCTCATTGTAAATGAGTCATTGACTCTAATAAACTCGGCATAGCTATTTTGTAATTTCAAATGAGGGAAGAAATAATAAATTTTCACATCATCTTCGTATTCTTCTAGTCTAGGAAGTCCTGGCCATACTTGCAATGTAGCTAACACATATATCACACAAGAAGACATATAGAATTTGTTATAGAACTTGGTGAGACTCAGGGCATTGGATAGATTTTCACTTACCACTTGAGCCCAATCTATATAGTGGTGCTCAGCACATATTACATGGACCAAGAAGAAGTATTGCTCTATAAAATTCAATGCATCACTTTCACGTTTTATCCTATGAAGGAGCACCAGGATGTCAATGATCTCAACCTTCAGATTAGTCCCAAAGAGTGTCTTTGGCACTTTTCCCTTCATGCTCCTAGCCTTCCAGAACCATGAGCTCATGATCTCTTTCCTCCATCTCATCTTCTTCTCATTGTATTCTTAAATTACAATCCAGAAGTTCATATTTGAAAACTCCGCTCGGTCTAGAATATGAAGACTATTCTGCACATACTCTCTGTCAATGGAGATGAGAACTGTGTCATCCGATAGTAGAATCTATTTTGTATCTAGGTTGAATCTGGTTATACATTCCTAGATAAGCTTAGGAGCTTGCACTGCAATGAGAAATCCAGCAACTTCAGCCGAGCCGCTACCTTTGAGCTTTTGCGTCATGGGATGGAAGTTCTCTTCTTTCAATCTCTTGTGTAGATTGCCTAGATCATAAAATCTGAGGGATGTATCTATCAGATTTTTCCATTCAGATGTAATCCCATTCAATCCATCAAAACCCATGAATCTGGTGGCCATAGCTTCTATTTAAGCTTTTGATTTACCACTAAAAGCTTTGGAGAACACTGTGAGATGATTTGAAAAAATGTGGGTAATCCAGGGTGTATGAGAAAGATGTGAACAAATGGTATTTTCCACTTGATTGTCTAAGTTTTTTATAAACAACTTGCCTCCTTACTGTTACTTTCCATATCTCGCGCCACACGACTGATCAATTTTCAAAAATATCAATTAAAGTTCTAACATTAAGATTTGAATTAAATGCACCTTATTAACGACCTTAAGAAATCACTTTTACCCATTTGGGGTAGATTTAATGGTAACTTAATTTACGTAGAGGATTTTTACTTTTATGCTTCTCTTCATTCAACGCCTTTGTTGAAAAACTCACTCTGAAGGTAGAAACCTGACTGCGGAGAAGCGGGGTATTGATTTTCTAAAACTCCGCAATTGACTCGCTCATTTATCAATTCTTTCTGAATATCAAAGCAGGCTATCTTAATCATGCCAAATCATTCAATTCTTGTGACTTCTTGTGCTTATTTCTTTGCAAGCTGCCGCTTCCTAGAAATTGACCCTCTCAGGTGATTCTCCGATAAGGGAGAAGCTAAAAAATAGTTCTTGGAAAAAGGGCCTTTATTCACTTTCTCATACTTCTGAGGCCATTTTATCTATTTCAAGGGGCTCAAACTTACTTCTTCCAATGTAGACGCTTGGATTTCAGGAATTTATGATACACTTTCCACTATCCTTAGGAAAATAACCTCTGTAGGAAAAAAACTCTGCAAGCGGGGAAATTCATTACGGCTTCTTCACCAAGCTACTTCTCTAGGCCCGATTCATTCTTAGACCATGAATCTTGATCTCTAGTCCTTGGATATGTGCTTGATGATACCAGTGTTCTCTTCTCATGAAAAATTACCTTCATGGGTCAAGACCCACTGAGGAGAAGGCTATGTTCAATTTTTTGACAAAGGGAAAAATGTCATTTTAGAGCTTCATATTCAAAGGAATACCATCGATCAGAAATGCAAGAAATAGAGTATTTATCAAATTGGGGAGTATGAATTACCCACTCCTAGGGAGGAAATAAAGACCAACCCGACTTAAAAGCAAGAAGGCATGAAGGGAAAAATTTGATAAAGACTGCCTATCCTAGGGAGATTCTAGACTTAGACTCCAATTTAAATACGTCAAAATGTATGACTCAATCTAACATGAGGTATCCACCTTTGTTTTTAAGGGGGAAGAACAAAAGTGGGGAAACAATTGGCTCTATTTGGGGACTTGGATATGATCATATCTAAGCATGGGATCCAAATCTCTAGTTTCACAAGTTTAAATGAAAAGGTGGCTGACAACAAAACTAAATAAAAGGAAGGAAACAAGGAAAGGAAAGACAAAATGAGGGGACCTAAACTAAAGGAAAATAGAAATAGGAACTAAAAATAACTATCATACAATGCAGGGGTTACTTTCTTTCAATTTGCAACTTGATACAATTTCAGATCTTGACCATTATAGGTCAAGGGTAGCACCTCACTATTTGGATATGCCAATTTGAAGGAATTTCTATTAAAGGCCCGATGGATGATAAATGGTCCTTTCCAGAGCATCTCAAATTTTCCATGCATGCCTTTAGGTGCCCTTCATTTATCCCATAGTAGAACTGAATCTCCAACCATAAACTTCCTTGGCCTGGTTTTCTTGTCAAATAGATTCTTCACCTGCATCTGTTGTTCTGTGATGTGATCAACAATCTTCTCTCGTTCTTCTTCAAGTTTATTCAGATACAGAATTCATTTTTCCAACCCATCCCTATAGATGCCATCTTCTACCACCATTCTCAACTTGTTGGTAGCCAATTCCATGGGTAGGGGAAGGCTTTCCTCAACTCCTTATACTAGCTCAAAAGGTGAAATACTAATCTCTCTCTTTGGAGTTACCCTATCAGCTCAGAGTGCTTCATGAAGTTTCTTATGCTAGGTCCTTTGGTTATCTGATACAAGTTTTCTAACTATGTTTACCAGGTTCTTATTACTTGACTCAGCTTGACCATTCCCTTGTGGGAAATAATCAGATGAATGACTAGCAGATATGCCATACTCAAAATGGAAATTGGTAATTTTAGTTGAAGAAAAGTAAGCTGCATTATCCATTACTAGTTGAACCAACACATCAAATCTTACCATGATGTTCTCCTTGATGAATTCACACACTACTTCAGAAGTATTTCTCTTGGTGGCCTTTGCCTCCACCTGTTTCTTAAAGTAATCAGTTGAAGTGATTATATAAGTATGACCAACACTTGATGTAGGGTTGATAGGCCTAATAAAATAGAGGCCCCATTGCTGGAAGGGACCTTCTATTACCATTGGTTTGAGAGGGAGAGCTACCAGTTGAGGTCAACTTGCAAACATCTTACACTTTTCACACTTGGCCACCTAGTAGTACACATCTTTGAACATCCCTAGCCAATAATAGCATTGCCTTAAAATTTTAAATGCAGTCACAGATGATGAGAAATGCCCGCCACATGCTTCATCATGGAATGTTTTTAACAACTTCTCATGTTATTGCTTGTCAACACACCTGAGAAAAGTTCCATCTATAGATCTTTTATATAATGTACCTTCCCAAATGACATACTTGGTAGCTTTCAACCTCAAATCCCTCCTTTGTTTAGCTATCAAGCCTCCAAGGCACTCACCATAAGTCAGGAAGTATACGATGTCTTCAAACCATTTGTCTTGTAGACTCACCGCCAAAACCAATTGTTCTGCTTCAAGTCAGTTATCTTCTTCACTTTATGCCATAGCTTTACACAATGCATTTCCTTGCACTAGCTTAGTAGGCTTGATCTCTATGTCATATTCTTGTGTTTTGGCTACCCAAGCTCCCATGTTATTGCATCCCACATCTTGCTGGGTTAATATGCTCTTTAAAACAATATCAGGAACAAATACAATTGAGTGAGAATGTAAGATATAGAATCTAAATTTATTCAAAGATTTCACCACCGAGAATGGATGCTTCTCAGTCTAAGAATATCTCAGCTCATGATATTTTAGTAGCATACTCATGAAGGAAATAGGAGCCTAGACTCCTCCATTTTCTGGCATAAGAATACCTGACAGTGTATGTTCAGATGTGTAACAATAAATAATAAAATCTTTCTTATAATCTGGGTGACATAAGATGGGGGCATTGGCTATAGCATATTTTATATCTTGTGAGGCTCTTTTACCAAGGTTATTCCACTTGAAATTCTGATTACCCTTCATCATGTCTATAATACATTTGGTGATCTCTGAAAAGTCAGGGATGAAACTTTTGAGGAAGTTTACCTGACCAAAGAATGACTTCACTCTAGTCTTACTTATAGGCAAACTTAGCCTTTGAATGGCTTTGACTTTCTCTGGATAAATCCTAATACCTTCTTGTGACACAATGTGCCCCAGGAGTTTTCCATTAGTGACACAAAAAATTGACTTCTTAGGATTTAAGGAAATCCCATGCTCTCTACACCTTCACAACACTTTCTCTAGATATTTAATATGACCATTCCTTTTCTTAGAGAACACAGTTAAGTCATCTAGGTATATGACAATGATCTTATCTTTCATATCAGTAAAAGACAAATCCATACCTCTTTGAAATGTTGTGCCAACATTGATAAGGCCAAATGGCATTCTCTGATATGCAAATGTGCCCCAGGGAGTGGTAAACACAATTTTTTGTTGATCTTTCTCCTCTACCTTGACTTGGTTGTATCCAGAAAAGCCATCAAGCATAGACATCATTTCAGCCCCTACAACCATCTGTAACAAATGATCCATGTTGGGGAGTGGGTAGATATCTTTCAAGGATGCTTGATTTAAATTTCTGAAATCTACATATATCCTTATTTCTTCACTCTTCTTCCTCATAGGAACAGTATTTTCTATCCATGTAGAGTGGTGGATATGATAGATAATCCTATCTTTGAGCATTTTGTCAACCTCTCTAAAGATGGCGTCTGCCACTTTAGGATTGTAGTTTCTTTGTTTCTGTCTGAATGGGGCAGCATCAAGTTTTAGGGGAATTTGATGCTTGAAATTTCCTCCCATAAAGCTTTTCAAATCCTCATAACTCTAGGCTAAAACATCTTGATATTCTAGAAACATCCTTCTAGCCTCCGCTTTCTCTTCAGGTGTGCAACACTTCCCTATGTTTAACATCCTAGGATTTGACTCATTTCCAATGTTCATTCCTTCATATTCTCTGGTCATAAGGCCTTTCTCTATTCACTTCTTCTTAACATAAGTGTCATGATGATTGAACAATTTCTCTAATGATACAAAGTATGGGTGAATGACATTACCTTTTCATTGAATCACACTTGGTTCATCTTTCTTCTGCTTCTTGGGATGATCTTGTGATGGATCATTTGGCTTTTCTTCAGGAGGACTATCATTACCTTCAAGGAAGAGTTGTAGACATTTTTCATCATCAAATACTTTATAATCATCTACATTATCAGGTACTGACGGCCTGTACATTACCTCTACCCAGTACTTCTAGTCTTTAAATTCTGGATGAGGTAGTAGCAAGGAAGCAGAGACTGCCAGTGTCGAATTTTCCTTGGAATTTAACTCTATAGAGACATATTCAATTGCAAAAGCATCCAATTCCTAAATCTCATCCCATACTCTATTCTTGTAACTCTTCAGCTTTCAATTTTTGATAGAGTATTGGCTTTTAATTTGGTGCACAATCAGCTCAGCATCACCTCAAGCTCTTAGAACCCTCGCACCCTTTTCTTTTACAACAATTATCTTGAGTAACAACACCTCATACTTAGTTGTTTTATTTGTGTTTGCAAACTCTAGTTTGAAAGCCAATGACTCAGGTTCACCCATGGGTGGGATTGATACCACTCCTGCACCAGACCCAGAGGAAGAACAACTACTGTCGAATTCTAGTGTCTAGATTTTTGGAGTCTTTTCTTTCTCAAAGGGCTCCACTTTTTCTTGTTCACTTTCAGATTCATCAACAATGCCTTCGGTAAACATCATGTAATTACCAAATTCCAATTCTTGGCATAGGATTGGATCTTTCAGATCATCACATTTCAACACTGTAAACTTTGACTTCTCCTCAGGTTCTAATTTAACCTTCTTATTTCCCACAGGAATTACTGCCTGCGACCAATCCAACTTAATTTCCCCACCCATGTCTATGCAAAAACTCCTACTGAGAAATAACCCATAACTTTTTGGTATATCTGTGACAAGAATCATTAGTAGCATCTTCTTTCCAGGATGGGTAGCTAGAGCTACTTGGGCATGTTTGATTTGGCCAAGCAATGAGACTTGTTTAGCATCCATAGAGTACCATCTACTGTTGACCTTTATCATGGTGAGACCTAAGGCTTTGGCCATAGGGGAAGGCATCACATTATCAGAGGCACTCGAGTCTATAATATAGTTTCTTAGTTTACAACCATTGATATACAAGGAGACATAAAATGGTTCGGTTTTTTGACCCGAGAAGGTAGCTAGCATAGTGGTTTCCCTTTCTTCAAATAGTTTTGCTAGCGAGGAATCATCTTCATTGGAAGAGGTGACATTATGATTCAATTTAACACTATCTCCCTTTAAGTAATCTATGAATCTTTTCAATTCAGTGGGATTCAACCTTAAATAGTCTATGGGAGAAATTTGGATCTTGGAATTTTTACAGAACTAAATGAAATCAAAGGAGTCATTTTCCTTACCCGGTTGTGAGATTTTCATCTCTCGACTACTTTCTTTCATACCTAAAGTAGATGCATCATTAGTTCCCATCGAAGGAATGATGATTGGAGTTTTGTCTTTTTGGCTTTGAGTTAGGACTGCGTAGGTGGTTCCATCTATGTTAGCCTAACACTCTCTTTTCTCTTCAAAATTGGATTTATACTCAAAAAAATGATTTACAGAGTCACCATGCAAGCATGAATCCAGTTCATTGTCTGGTGTCGTAGTGTCTAACTCATTGGTAGATAACAACTACATCATGTGAGCTATTTTAGGACATCTCTCACCATCATGGTCTATCGTTAGATGGAATACACACATATTTCCTTTCTTAGGGGGGCCTCAATTGCAAGCCTTTATTGTGGAGCAGGTAATTGTAATTGGTTGATGTGGTGCCACTCGAGCTTGCACCTGTCTGCATCTCTCTCTTCCATCTACCATCAAAGATCATGTCATCTTCTAATTCAATGGTTTTTCTTTAAGCAACATCCAAATTTGTAGGTCAAGCTCTTCTTAAATCATAGTTAATGTTTGGCGGCATGGCACCCATAAATAATATCTTCAAGTTTGTAGGAATGGGTCTATCAACAGTGGGAATTCTGTTGGAAATTTTATTGAACTTGGAAATGAATTCTCTCATACTCACAAAAGCTTGTTTCTTGATGGAGGTCACTTGTGCCAATAGGGCATGTTCATCTTCAATTTTTTTAAACCTAGCTTCAAAAGATGACCTCATAGTAGCCCAGCTCGTAATTGAAGCATCACCCAAGTGATAAAACCAATCTGTAGCTGCTTCAATGAGAGTTTCAACAAATAATCTAATGACAACATCCTCATGTCTGACCCTTAGGATGTGAGTTTCCACAAAGAAGGCTTTGATGTGTTCATCTGCAGTAACTTTTCCATCTCCTGAGAACTTAGGAAAGTTCTTTCTAGATCCCCCAGGGAGTGGATGATATGTTGCGAACTATAGAGGACCAGTTGCAGTGGCCCATGGAGCTGCCATAATTGTAGGTGTAGGATGTGGAGGAAATTTAATAATAGGAGGAGCAACTACTGTGAGTAAAGTTAATACTTGACAAGCTGTAGGCAATGAAGATTATCTCTTCGGGGGTGAGGGTGGTCTACTCTAGCTTCTTTTGTCACCTTTCTGATCAGGTAAGTCTATCATGGGAAAGCTGAGCTCTGTGAGTCTTTCAAATGTAGGGTCTTTTTCACTTTTCCCCTTGGTACTTCTAAGAAACCTTCTTTGATCCAGAGTGTCGAATTAGTTTTGTTGCTTGGCACCGTGTTCCGCTCTGCGTTGGTTTCTTCTCTAAATTTCTCTTTCAAATGCTTGTGCTCTCACTTCTTCTTGTTCAATCACTTGAATTGTGTTCCTATAATTCTCTACATTTCTTCTGTATCTCCACACAAAAGTATTCAAGGACGAGACTATGTCTTCTTGATCATCTTGAAAACTAAGATTAGGTTGAAGCATAGGGAACACGTTCTCATGAGGTAACACCATCTTTCCTCATGACAAATATTATGGTCTAGTGACCATTTCTCTCCCCAATAGAGTCGCCAAAAATCTGTTGGTAAAAAAATTGTTCTTTTTAGATTTAATTCTTTACTTGCCAAAAATATCCTTCAGAAACAATGTGAATATGAACAGTTGGAAAGTTGTTAACTATTCAACTAACTTCCCTCTGAATTTTAATAGGTACAACTCCCTTATTTGAAGATATGCAATTAATTTTATTTGTTCTAAATCCTAATGGGGGTATGTTCTTAACAAGAGAACAGTAGAGGTAACCAAATTAGCCCTCGGTGAGAAACTAATCCAAGCAATGAATTTGATTTCTTAATTCTAACCAGCTCCGTGATTTCACAATTCTTATGAATTCACACCAGCGACAATGCATCAATGAACTCTATTTGAAGTAATGGAATGTAGTAAAACAATACGAGTGAAACTAATATAAAACAAGACATATATGTATTCCCCAACCTTCAAGTGATACCCCGATCAGTGTTGGTTAACTGCACTAAAGAAGAGAAACAAAACTTGGTCTATTTACTAATTTCAATCCAGCTTTAAGGAAAACAAATATTCCAACTCACAAATGCATGGAATAGTAAATAAATCGCACAAAACACCTTCCAGATTGACTCCGCAACAAGATGTATTTCACACCAACATTTAGTTGACTATTTCATTTATTTTTAGAGTATTACATATAGGCTTCAAGAGTTAAGCCGTTACAAAATCAACTGAATCGATTCATATTATACAAAGTCAGTAAATGACAAGTGGCCATTTACCAATTTTACAATGTGTATCAAAAAGAAAGAGGGGGAAAACTATTTTCTCTTCACTGGCTTCTTCACCTTCTCCAACTTAGCTTTATGAGCTTTGGCAGCCGCAAGAATTGGAATCATCCTTTCAGAATCTGGGATGTACACGTTCTTCAATCTAATGAGCCAATGAGCATGATCCTTCTCTATCCTTTTTGCAACATCTTTCTGAGGTTGTGTCTTCATCATGGCTTTGTATATGCATCCACTGAGTTGTTGTAGATCAAGAATTCTATCCAGGTGAGATCCAAATGATTCTGCAAGCTAGTCCAAATAGTCAAAGAATGCCTTCTACATGTTGGCTATACCGATAGGGTTCTTTCCATCTCCGCTAGCTTGAGACTCGGAGTGAAGACCTGCCAAGTATGAAAAGATCTTACTTTGTTCTTTAGTGACTTCTTCATCGATTGCCTTCATTCCCACCTCATCTTTGATTATCATCTCCATTTTGAATTCAACTCCTTGGATCCATTTGATCAGAGGTTCATCCCCTTTCTGCAATATATTGGCTTTGACTGCATCTTTAGTCTTCATTGCAACCAGCCAATGTAGAAGCACCATGCACTCTTCACACCTCAACCTCTCTACTGTTAGTGTCAGCATATGTCCTTTGAGGGATTCTTTTTCTACTTCTAACTATAAAAAGACATTTCCAAGCTACTCAATTGCTACCAGATCTTTAGACTTGAGTCATTCAATCCACCTCCTTCCAATATGCTTGAAATGTCTATCTTCCTGCAACTTAGCGAGTATCACTTGGTTCTCAGCTACAGTAGGATCAAACATTGTTAGAGAATTGGGTAGGATTTCTATAGGAGAAACCAACTACTTGATGAAGTTGGTCATTTCTTTGATCTTTGCCTTGAGCTGAGTCTTTTTAATTTTGAGCTCTTTGAGCTCTTCTTTGATCAAGACATTGCTAGACTTCCACAGGTCCACTTTCATGTCATGGCGAACAAGTCCCATGTCTAAAGACTAGAGTGCAAAATCTGAGGTAGTAAGATCTTCAATTCTATCATCTTTTAATGGCTTGGCTATTTCCATAGTCAAGTGACCTTTGTCTGGATCTCAACCAAGAGTGGTCAAAGTCCTAGACTTCTTAACCTTGCTCTCGGCTGGGCCTGACTGCATTGCTTGTAAAAGCATCTCGCCACTAGGAGTGCCTAGCTCAGTTCTCTTTCTCTTCTACTTTATGGTGTTATCAACCCATGATTCTACACTTGTAATCTTCATTGTAGAAAGTAGGTCTTCCACAAATAATTTCCTGATAACATGAGGAGAAGCTTTAGGCTTGGAAGGAAAAGGATGAATTTGCAGAGAAGAAATGCTCTTTTCCTTTTGAGGAGACCCAAAATGCTCATCTATCTCATCAATTTATGAGCTGCTACTATCATCACCAACCTCAAATATTGTAGGATCCTCTTGAGCAGGAGTTTCACCCTATGTTTCAGCAGTTCCCCCTTGTGCTTGCTACTATGGTTTCACTGCCTCAATAGTTTCTTCTGCTAGCTTGTCGGGTTTCTCCACTTTAGCTTCTTCATTTGAACCAATGATAGGAGATGAACTTTCTCCGTAAGTCTTTTTGAGTGGGATTTCTTTTTTAGGTGGTTCATCATCTCCACCTGCTGATTGAGCTGGTCCTTTGGCCATAGATGACACTAGAAAAGAGGAGGATGCATGAGTGCTCGTCGGCTCGACTATAGGAGCTTGTTGAGGGGTAGGCTTGCTAGACCTCTTTCTCCTTCCCATCATCCACTAAACCCACTTATCAGTTATTTTGATGACTTTAGCCATTAAGGTCTCCAAATCTTCTATAGCTTGACCTTGAACTGGCTCTAAGATCACAAGATAGGGCTTGATCTAATCTTTGTATGTGTCAGTATACATATGCTCTCCATCATTGATGATGCCTTCAACATTAATGTTGACATTGAACAACTTGATTTGTTCAATAGTCAACCTGGAGTAGAATCTTTCCTGACTCTCTAACTCATCCTTGAAATTGGCCCAATAATCTTCAAGTTTGGGGATGTGCTTGACCATAGTGCCTATCTAGAGGTGATTCTTGGCATAGCCCACTAGATCAAATTGAGGTCTC
Organism: Chamaecyparis obtusa; assembly: GCA_027943335.1. Taxonomy (NCBI): domain Eukaryota; kingdom Viridiplantae; phylum Streptophyta; class Pinopsida; order Cupressales; family Cupressaceae; genus Chamaecyparis; species Chamaecyparis obtusa. The sequence continues at coordinate 794,060 of BSBK01004189.1, read as the reverse complement.
AAAACTTCATACACTTCTAGGTTGTATCTGCTCTCGAACGCCTTCATCACATTCTTAGCATTTGACCTCGATGCAAAGCTGTAAGCTCCAATGGTAACAGGGAATTCATAGCCTTTCTTTTTTATTCCTACGCTGATCAGGTTCACTTACAACATCTGCTAGATTAATTCTATGAGCATGATCATGTCATTGGGGTACCTCGGTAGCTTCATGTGGAAGTCATCAAAACCTCCAAGATGAAGGTATGAGAAACTAGCAAATTAGATAAAGAAGCTCCCAAATTGGTTGATGAATTCCATGGCCTCCGATGAGAACCTCCACTCTGGGCATCCTTGCAATTCTTTGCACAACCTCATTGTAAATGAGTCATTGACTCTAATAAACTTGACATAGCTATTTTGTAATTTCAAATGAGGGAAGAAATCATTAATTTTCACATCATCTTCATATTCTTCTAGTCTAGGAAGTCTTGGCCATACTTGCAATGTAGCTAACACATATATCAAATAGGAATACATATAGAATTTGTTCTGGAACTTGGTGAGACTCAGGGCATTGGATAGATTTTCACTTACCACTTGAGCCCAACCTATATAGTGGTGCTCGACTCATATTACCTGGACCAAGAAGAAGTAGTGCTCTATAAAATTCAATGCATCACTTTCACCTTTTATCCTGTGAAGGAGCACCAGGATGTCGATGATCTCAGCCTTTAGATCAGTCCCAAAAAGTGTCGTTGGCACTTTTCTCATCTTCTTCTCATTGTATTCTAAAATTGCAATCGAGAATTTCATATTTGAAAACTCTGCTCACTCTGGAATACAAAGACTATTTTGCATAGACTCTCTGTCAATGGAGATGAGAAATATGTCATTTGGCAGTAGAATTTGTTTTGTATCCAAGTTGAATCTAGTTATACATTCCCAGATAAGCTCGAGACCTTACATTACAATGAGAAATCCAATAGCTTCAACCAGGCCGCTACCTTTGAGCTTTTTTGTGATGGGATGGATGTTCTCTTTGTTCAATCTCTTGTGTAGATTGCCCAGATCATAGAATCTGAGGGATGTATCTATTAGATTTTTCCATGCATATGTAATCTCATTCAACCCATCAAAACCCATGAATCTGGTGGCCATAGCTTATGTTTATGCTTTTGATTCACCACTAAAATCTTTGGAGAATACTGTTAGATGATTTGAAAAAATGTTGGAAATCCAAGGTGTATGAGAAAGATGTGAACAAATGGTAATTTCCACTTGATTGTCTAATTTTTTTATAAACAGCTTGCCTCCTTACTGTTATTTTCCATATCTTGTGCCACGCGAGTGATATATTTTCAAAAATATCAGTTAAAGTTCTAACGTTAAGATTTGAATTAAATGCACCTTATTAACGGCCTTAAGAAATCACTTTTACCCATTCGGGGTAGATGTAACAGTAACTTAATTTATGTAGTGTATTTTTACTTTTCCACTTCTCTTCATTCAACATCTTTGTCAGAAAACTCACCCTGAAGGTAGAAACCTGACTACAGAGAAGCGAGGAATTGATTTTCCAAAACTCCACAATTGACTCACTCCTTTATCAATTCTTTCTGAATATCAAAGCGGACTATCTTAATCATGCCAAATCATTCAATTCTTGTGACTTCTTGTGCTTATTTCTTTGCAAGTTGTCACTTCCCAGAAATTGACCCTCTCAGGTGATTCTCTGATAAGGGAGAAGCTAAAAATCAGTTCTTTGAAAAAGGGCCTTTATTCTCTTTCTCATACTTTTGAGGCAGTTTTAGCCATTTCATGGGGGCTCAAACTTACTTCTTCCAATGTAGACACTTGGCTTTCAGGAATTTTTGATACACTTTCCACTATCCTTTGTAAGACAACCTCTGTAGGAAAAAAACTCCTCAAATAGGGAAATTCATTACGGCTTCTCCGCCAAGCTACTTCTCTGGGCCTGATTCATTCTTAGACCATGAATCTCGATCTCTAGTCCTTGGATATGTGCTTGATGATACCAATGTTCTCTTCTTGTGGAAAATTACCTTCATGGGTCGAGACCCGCCGAGGAGAAGGCTATGTTCAATTTTTCGACAAAGGGAAAAATGTCATTTTAGAGCTTCATATTCAAAGGAATACCATCAATAAAAAATGAAAGGAATACCATCAATAAAATGTCATTTTAGAGTCTTTATTGAATTGGGGACTATGACTTACCTACTCCTAGGGAGGAAATAAATACCAACCCGCCTTAAAAGCAAGAAGAAGGCATAAAGGGAAAAATTTGATAAAGACCGCCTATCCTAGGGAGATTCTAGACTTAGACCCAAATTTAAATACCTCAAAATTTATGACTCAATGTAACATGAGGTATCCACATTTGTTTTTCAGGGGGAAGAACAAAAGTGGGGCAACAAGTATATACATTGAACATAATTCAAATCAGAGAAGGTACAAGTAAGACTCCTTATGAACTATGGTTTAATCAATCTCCTATTGTACAATATTTTAGAATATTTGGTAGTAAATGCTACATCAAAAGAGATGATGAAATAGGGAAATTTGATGCTAGAAGTGATAAAGAATTTTTCCTTGGTTATTCTACTAAAATTAAGGCTTACAAATTATTTAACCTGAGATTAAGGAAGATGATTGAACTAACAATTTGAAGATAGATGAAAAGTTTCAGATACAAGAGAGAATGTATGATTGTAATTAGAATACAGAGATCAAGGAGGTTGCTACTACAGGAGAAGAAGAACTTGTTGAGACTGAATGTGAAAATGAGACTTGTGATCTTGACACAAATGAGGCTACTGAGATTCCTAAGACTCTGAGGTATGTTAATAAAAATCATCCTGAAAATAAACTAATTGTAATACAAGTCAAGGAGTAATGACTAGATCAAAAACAAGGGAAGAAATTTGTTTGATTTATCAAGTTGAACCAAAGACTACTGATGAAGCTTGTAGAGATGAATCTTGGATCAAAATTATGAAGGAAGAGTTAGATCAGATAAATAAAAATAACACTTGGGAAATGATTCCTAGACCTAAAGACAAAAATGTGATAGGAACTAAGTGGGGTTTTAGAAACAAAATAAAATGAAGAAGGAATTTTTGTAAGAAGCAAAGCAAGATTAGTATGCAAATGTTATTCACAACAAAAAGGCATAGATTTTGAAGAAATATTTTCTCTTGTTGCTAGGATAGAAGCTGTGAGATTATTTTTCTCTTATGTTGCACATAAGGACTTCAAGGTATAGCAGATGAATGTAAAATTTGAATTTTTGAATGGGGATCTTGGAGAAGAAGTTTATATAGAACAACCTGATGGATTTCCTCTATCTGAAGATGAAGACATGGTATGCAAGTTGAAGAAGGAATAGTATGGACTAAAGCAAGCTCCAAGGGCTTGGTATGCAATGTTAGATAAGTAGTTACTCCGGCTTGGATTTAGAAAATGTAATGTTGATAGTAACTTGTATTTAAGAACTAGTGAAGATGGAATTTTGATAATAGAAGTTTTTGTTGATGATATTATCTTTTGAGGCAATGATGAAATGTGTAAGAAATTTTCTAAAGAAATGGATAATGAATTTGAGATGACCATGATAGGTGAAATGAAATTCTTTCTTGGATTGCAAATAAATCAGTGTAATAATGGGAGTTTTATTTCTCAGACTAAGTATCTTAAAGAAATGTTGAAAAAGTTTGGAATGGAAGATTGCAAACTAGTTGGTACACCCATGGTGACTAGTCACAAACTAACAAACAATGATGAGACAAATAATGTTTTTCAGACCAAGTATAGATCAATGGTTGGTGGATTACAATATCTGACTCACTCTAGACTAGATATTGCTAATGCTATTGGAATTGTGGCTAGATATCAAGCAGAACCTAAAGAGACACACCTAGCTTCTGTAAAAAGGATATGTAGATATCTGAAAGGAATAATGGAATATGGCTTATGGTATGATAGAAATGATGACTTTGGACTACATGCTTATACTGATGCTGATTGGGCAAGAAATGTTGATACGAGGAAGAGTACTAGTGGAGATGCATTTTTCCTTGGGAAAAAGTTGGTTTCATGGCTAAGTAAAAAGCAAGATTTTATAGCTCAATCTACTGTCGAATCTAAGTATGTTGCTACTACAATTAACTACACTCAAATTGTTTGCATGAAACAAATGCTGAAAGATATTGGAATAAATTTTGTTGAACCAGTGGTTATCCATTGTGATAACACTAGTACAATAAAAATGTCAAAGAATCATGTAATGCACTCTAAAACTAAGCATATTTCTTTTAAGTATCACTTCTTGAGATACAAGGTAGCAAAGAAAGAAATAAGGTTGGAATAAATTAGAAAAAAGGAACATATAGCAGACATCTTTACAAAACCTTTTCCAAAAGATGACTTTGAGTATCTCAAAGGTATGCTTGGGGTATAGGCCCCTCCTAGTGAGAATTAAATGATGTAGGGATGCATTAGTCTAGAGGTTTTTCAGAGCCTTATCATATTCTAGACTTGATGTATGGATATACTCCTTAGGTGGAGTGATCATTGAAGATAATTGTTGAAGGTAGTTGATGAATTATGGCACCCTTTTCCATTGTTGTCAAAGGGGGGAAGAGACTATATGAAAATCCTACGGGAAAGACGTCGGAGATTTGCCAGCAGGCCAATACTAAATGTATGTTTGTCATTGATGGAAACATATGGAAAGTAGCATGCATGGAAGTCTTATGTAGTAAGCTTTCAGTATATGAAGCATGGACATGATATTAGCATGATATCATGGGCACAGAGGTTAACCGTTAGTACAGACAGTTATATAGCAGCTAGTGTTAGCAGTGTTCTTGATAGAGTAACAAGCAGTATTTTGTGTATGGTTGTCTGTACAGTTATCATGGAGCCTTGCGTGCTTGGATATATGTTGAAGACATGCTAGTGATGTTTTAGTTATGGACACATAGTTTGTTGATGAGTAGAAGTGAAGTTATGGAGTTGCTATTCGCCAGCAGCAGTTTCCTGTGTTTATTCAGGAGAGTCGACATAGATTTTATTAGTTCTTGAGTTGCACCTATCTTTAGGGTATGTACCCTTGGATTTAATCTTGGAGAAGTGTTATTGATGTTTGGTTAAGAGTGCATGAGTTAATTCAGCTTGAGGAGAAATATGTAGTTGCTTTGGTAGAGCTGACAGTGTGTAGCATGCATCTACATTTATCTTATTGGACAGGTCCCATAATGAGTTGCGTGAATAGTAGAGCTGAAAGAAAGATTATTGGAGTTTGTTATGGTTTCTCTAATATGATTTCAAGGTGGTTCGAATAGGATGACTTGATTATATCATTTAGAGGATAGATATTTATAGGAAATCATTTGTGATTGCTTGAGTGTGGTTCATGGTTGATTAAGCAGAGCAGAGCAGAGTGTGTGAAGTGTTGAGCCATCAGAAGAAGGTCTATGTGACCAAGTAAAGTACTTGTGCTATTCATTGGAACTGATCCAGATAGTAGGTCAAAGCATAGTTCACTAAGATCTAGATATAATATGTATCTGTTAAATAAAAGGTTGTAGCTTTCACCCCTTTGAGCAGTGTGCTCTCAGACAGTGTGTCCTCTCCCCTAACAGGGACAATTGTAAAAGAATCCTAATAGGTTCCAACCCTTGACCAGGTCTACTGTACTTAATATATTTTAAACCAACTCCTAACAGGGTTAAGGATCTTCTAACAAGGATCATTATACACTAGTACAAAATATTAGTGGGTATCAAGTCCCACTGGGGTTTTTACCTATTTGGGTTTCCTCGTAACCAAAATATTGGTGTTGTGTTCATGTGTTCTTTCATTGTGTTTATGCTTTATGTTTAAGTATACTTAATTGGATAAAGAATTGAATCTTGTAGATAACTGATTCACCCCCCTGCCCTCTCAATTATCTCTTGGGAGTATTCCTAACAATTGGTATCAGAGCCTAGTGCCTCAGAGAGAAATTTTAATAGCTTGAGGTTGATTAGATGACATACTTCAGGAAAGAAAGTCCTAAGTTCGATGGAGAGAATTATCTTGATTGGAAGAACAAGATGGTGACCCATTTGCAGTGCATTGCTTTTAAAGTTTTTGATGTAACTATCAAAGTAGCCAAGCTTCCCACCTTAGAAGACCTTGTAAAGGATGATGCTACTAATAGGAAAAAGGAATTGTTTCATCAGAATGCTATTACTAAAGAAGCCCTTATCAGCGCCCTATTTGATGGTGAGTTTTCAAAAATAAAAAGGTAGATACAACCCACAAAATATGGAAGCACCTAGAAGACATATTTGAAGGAGACAAACAAGAAAAGGATGCGCATAGAAAGACATGGAAGAAAAGATACAATGCATTAAAGGTGCTACCTGAGGTAAATATCAGACCTTACAATCAAAGGATAAATGAAGTAGTTGTTGGAATCAGAAATAATGGTGGAGAGATTTCAGAGGAGGACATTATGGATAAGTTAATGACTACTCCCACTCCTTAATATGAAAGCAAGATCAACATCCTTGATGAGACCATATAGGTTACATCTAATTTCAAGAGAGAGAGACTTTGATCAGAAAAATCTCAGCTTTTGATATTTCAAGATTGAAGACTGAACCAAAAATTGAGACAACCTTCAAAGCATCAGTTCAAGGTAAGAAATCTGCAAACACTTTTGGTAATTTTGATGATGATGATGAGAAAAGTCTAGATGATTTCATTGCTATGATTTCCAAAAGAGAAAAGAAAGGAAAAGGAAAATATGAAGGTCAATTACCATTTAAGTGCTTTTCATGTAATAAGATCGGTCACTTTGCATCTAAGTGTCCTAGAGCTAGAAAGTTCAAAAAGGATTACAAGCCTAAGTATTCTAAGCAATGCTACTATGCTGGAGATGGAGTTTCTGATGAAGAATTGGGTGAAGAAGAAATCAGATTCATTGCTATTATAGACAAAATGAATAATAAGATAGTTCATGAAGATAAGAAAGAGAATCAAGAGCTAGCATTGATTTCACAAGCTAACATAAGGACATACTGGATTATAGATAGTGGTTGTCCACATCACATGATAGGTGATAAAGGTAGGTTTGTTCATTTGGACAAATACAATGGTGGTATGGTCAAATTTGGAGCCAAGACTTCTAAAACTATAGTTGGTAAAGGAGCCATCACCTTGGATGGAAAGAATAGTACTAATGATGTTCTCTATGTTGATAGTTTCAAACATAACCTTCTCAGTGTTGGACAGTTACTTGGAAAAGGCTATCAGTTGGAGTTCAAAGATGAAAAATGCATCATTAACAACAATGATGGTGTTATGATTGCATTAGGCTCAAAGACAAGAGGTAATGTTTTTCAACTCAATTCAGAAGCAAGTTGTTTTGTTGTTAAAGTTGATGAGAGGTCATTGTGGCATAAAATACTATGTCATATCAATTTTGATAACATAATAAAGATAAGAAATGTAAAGGTAGTAAGAGATCTACCTAGCATAGTAAAGCTAGTTGATACTATATGCAAGGAATGTGTAATGGGAAAGCAAGTGAGAAATTCATTCAGGAGCACGAAAAATTCAACAGAGAACAAGTTGGATCTGATTCATACAGACCTATGTGGTCCAACTCAAACAAGATCATACTATGGTGAAAGGTATTTCATTTTGTTTATTGATGATTATACTAGGATGATGTGGGTTACATTCTTGGAAGATAAGTCAAAAGGATATGAGAAATTCAAAATATTCAAAGCTAAGGTTGAGAATGAATCTGGACTAAAGATAAAATGTTTGAGATCGGATAGAGGAGGAGAATTCACCTCTTACAGATTTTATGAGTACTGCAAAGAACATGGCATAAAGAGACAATTGAGTGCACCTAGAACCCCTTAGTAGAATGGAATTGTAGAGAGAAGGAATAGGATCATTCTTGATACAACGCGCACCATTATGATAGAAGGAAAAGTTGCACACACCTATTGGAGAGATGTAGTCAATACAACAGTCTTTACCATCAATAGAATTCAATTAAGGCCAGATGCTGACAAAACACCATATGAGCTATGGTTTGGTAATGTTCCCACAGTAAAATACTTCAGAATCTTTGGAAGAAAGTGCTACATCAAGAGGGATGAAGTAGCAGACAAGTTTGATGCAAGAAGTTATGAAGGTATTTTTCTTGGTTACTCTACTAAAAGAAAAGCTTATAGATATTTCAATTTAAGATTGAAAAATATCATTAAAAGTGCTCATGTAAAGATTGATGAAAATTTTATGGTTCAATAAATATATCATGATTACTCACCCATGCTTGAAGAAGAACCTAGATCCTCCACTAGTGAGACAATCATTGAAGAAATGTTGGACAGTATCGATGTATTATTCAATGACCCTGAGATAAGGGAAGAAGAAAATCCTAAGGCTGATGAGTCAACATCACCTAAAGTTCCAAATTTTACATCTAGAAATCATTCCAAGAAAGACATCATTGGGGATTAGAGCGGCAAAGTCTTAACAAGATCAAAATAAAAGAACTTAGCTAGCAGTGAAGCGGTATGTTTACTATCTCAGATTGAACCTTTAAGTGTTGAAGATGCTTGTAATGATTTAGATTGGCATGATGCTATGAAAGAAGAACTTGATCAAATTATTAAGTATGACACTTGGGAACTGGTCCCAAGACCTAGTGATAAGAATGTGATTGGAACAAAGTGGATATTCAGAAACAAGATGAATGAAGATGGTACAGTAGTAAGAAATAAAGAAAGATAAGTATGTAAGGGATATGCACAAAGAGAAGGCATTGATTATTTAGACAAATTTGCACATGTGAGTATATTAGAAGCTATTAATTTGTTTCTATCCTATGGTACAATCAAAAACTTCAAAGTTTATTAGATGGATGTCAAGTCAACATTCCTGAATGTAGATTTGAAAGAAGAAGTATTCATTGAGCAGCCAGAAGGATTCACCTTATCAAACAGACCTGATATGGTATGCAGATTAAAGAAGGCCCTCTATGGACTTAAGCAAGCCCCTAGAGCATGGTATGAGAGACTAGATGGATACTTTACAAAGATTGGAATCAAGAAAGGAGTGGTAGATTGTAATCTATTCATTAAAGAGACATCTGAAGGTTTACTACTTGTAGCTATATTTTTTGATGACATTATCTTTGGAGGTGATGACAAGCTTAGTGTTGAATTTGTCAAAGAAATGTAGAATGAGTTTGAGATGAGTATGATTGGTCCTATCAAATACTTTTTAGGACTAAATGTACAGCAGACAGAAAAAGGAATTTTTATTAATTAGTCCAAGTATGTGAAAGAGATACTGAATAAATTCAAGATGGATGATTGCAAGCTAGTAGGAACCCCTATGATCATTGGATGCACACTTACAAAAGAAGATGACTCACCAATAGTAGATATAACATTGTATAAGTCTACGATTGGTAAACTCATATATCTTACTCAGACTAGACCTAATATTTCCAATGCAGTTGGCATAGTTGAAAGATTTGCAACAGAACCTAAATAAAGTCACCTCATGGTAGTAAAGAGAATATTTAGATACTTGTATGTCACTATAGGTTATGGTCTATGGTATCCTAATTTAGAAAATGTTGATCTGCATGTGTACACTGATGCAGATTGGGCAGGATGTGTCGATGACAGAAAGAGTACGTCAGGTGGAGCAGTGTTTCTTAGTGATAGACTTGTCACTTGGACAAGCAAGAAACAAAATTGTATTTCTCAATCAATAGTAGAAGAAGAGTATGTTGCAGGAGCCTTGAATTGTTCTACAATTAATTGGATCAAGTAGATGATAAAGGATTTTGGAATTCAGATTGATTATCCTATTGTTATTCACTGTGATAACACTAGCACTATCAATATGTCAAAGAACCCTGTGATGCATGCAAAGACAAAGCACATTGAGATCAAGTATCACTTCCTAAGAGAGAAAGTGGTAGAGAAAGAAGTCAAGTTGGACTATGTGAGTACTAAAGATCAGTTGGTAGATATATTCACAAAGCCCTTTCCTAAGGATACTTTTGAGTATCTTAGGGAGAAGTTGGGAGTCATTCCCTTCCCTGATTCTGCTTAGAAGAAAGGAGGAAAGGCAGCAGTCCTTAGGGACTGATGGAAGGTTGACTAATCTACCTCAAGAGTAGTACCAGTGCTTAAAATGAATGGCACCCTTTTCCATTGATGTCAAAGGGGGAGTAATATAAAGAGTCATGAAAAATAGAAGTAAAAAGAAAGAATAATATACTAAGGGGGAGCAGTATTCAGTTATGACAATAGTACAGTTGAGGAAATGGAGAATATTAGAAAATATTGCAGTAGATGGTGGATTCATCTTTGGGGGAGTTTTGAAGAGGAAATGGAGAATGTTACAAAAGAAATGTTCATTTGGGTTGGTGGTGGTTTTTCATTCCACATGTTGCCATCAATACCAAAGGGGGAGATTTTTGGAGATTTGCTAGCAGGATAGTACTGACTTAATGTTTGTCATTGATGAAAATATATGGAAAGTACCATGCGTGGAAGTCTTATGGAGTAACATTTTAGTATATGAAGCATGGAAATGGTATCAGCATGATATCATGGGCGCAGAGGTTAACTGTTAGTACATACAGTTATATAGGAGTTGGTGTCAGCAGTGTTCTTGACAAAGTAACATGTAGTATTTTGTGTATGGTTGTCCATAAAATTATCATGGAGCCTTGCGCACTTGGATATATGTTGAAGACATGTTAGTGATGTTTTAGTTATGGATGCATAGTTTTTTGATGAGTAGAAGTGAAGTTATGCAATCGCTATTCGCCAACAACAGTTTCCTGTGTTTATTTAGGAGAGCCGACAAAGATTTTATTGGTTCCTGAGTTGCACCTATCTTTAGGGTATGTTCCCTTGGAGTTAAGCTTGGATAAGTGTTATTGATGTTTGGTTAAGAGTGCATGAGTTAATTCAGCTTGAGGTGACAGATCTAGTTGTTTTGGTAGAACCGACAGTGTGTAGCTTGCGTCTACATTTATCTTATTGGACAGGTCCCAGAATGAGTTGTCTGCATAGTAGAGCTGACATAATGTTTATTGGAGTTTGTTATGGTTTCTCTAATATGATTTCAAGGTGGTTCTAACAGACTGACTTGATTATATCATTTAGAGGAAAGATATTTATAGGTAGTCATTTGTGATTGCTTGATTGTGGTTCATGGTTGATTAAGCAGAGCAGAGCAGAGTGTACGAAGTGTTGAGCCATCAGAAGAAGGTCTATGTGACCAAGTAAAGTACTTGTGCTATTCATTGGAACTGATCTAGATAGTAGCTCAAAGCATAGTTCACCAAGATCTAGATATAGTGTTTATATGTTAAACAGAAGGTTGTAGCCTTCACCCCTTTGAGCAGTGTGTTCTCGAATAGTGCATCCTCTCCCCTAACAGGGACAATTGTAAAAGAATCCTAATAGGGTTCAACCCTTGACTAGGTCTATTGTACTTAATATATTGTAAAGAAACTCCTAACAGGGTTAAGGATCTTCTAACAAGGATCATTATACACTAGTATAGAATATTAGTGGGTATCAAGTCCCACCGGGGTTCTTACCAATTTGGGTTTCCCGTAACCAAAATATTGGTGTTGTGTTCATGTGTTCTTTCATTGTGTTTATGCTTTATGTTTAAGTATACTTAATTGGATAAAGAATTGAATCTTGTAGATAACTGATTCATCCCCACCCCCTCTCTTAGTTATCTCTTGGGACTATTCCTAACAAAAGAGACTATGTGATATAGGTAGTGAGAGAATACTTTTGGGTTGATAGATTTTCCTATATGTTGCCATCAATGCCAAAGGGGGAGATTGTTGGATATTGCTAATGCATTGGGGAGATTGTTGGATACATTTAATACATTTAATAAGTACATTGAGTGATGTTGGAATTACTATTGTTGTCATTTGTGTTTTGTCACTGATGTCAACATATGTTTCTATGAAGATAACATATTGGTTATTACTGTGTATGGATTCCGTATGGATGATTCAGAATGTATGAATATAGTTGTGTGTACAAGAAGGCATTGTGATCTTATATATAATATCACATGATATAATATTGTATATTGTTTGAGTTACAAAAGATTTAATGAAGACTGGTTACTAGACTATGACATTGGAAGCTGACAGAGTAAGTCTCTAAGTTTTGCGTATATCTTACAGGCAATGAGGATTCAGTGTATGCGAGCTTAAGGGATGAAAGATAGTGTACTAAAGAATGTTCTCTGATCTTAGCAAGGTATGGAAAGAAGGATGACGTCAAATGTGGTGTATGTTCTGGAGAAGACCTATTTGGAAGTCGACTTCAGAGTTGTAGCATGTATCATGAATGGTGAGCATGAATTATGGATGTTGGTCCTTAGTTGTTGAATTGTAATTATTATATACCTATTTTAGATACCGTGTGTATCTTAGCAAGGTGTTATGTAATCATTTGTATATTAGGAAAGCCTAATTGGCCGACTTGGTCATTTATTTTGTAATAGGGTATTTATGTAAGATCTTTTCTTTTGAAAAGATGTGGTAGAATATATGTGATTTAAAAGAAGATTGTGGAAGCTCTGAGCTTGTGTCTACTTGATGTAGAGTAGAGGATAATTTATACACTTCATTGGAACTGATCAAGCAAAGAAAGTTGCTATCAGATAGTTCAAGGATTGTATATTTCCTTTCATAAACTTGTGTTGTGAACAATGAATTTTGAAGGTGGTTATAACCTTCTTTGGAAAGTGAGCCTACTTCTTTTCTTGACTCCTAACAGGGTCTGTCCTCTAAAAAGGACTTTGTATTGTAATGTTTTAATCAGATCCTAATAGGGCTAAATTTTCTAACAAGGATACTATACTCTCAGTACATCATTAGTGGGTGTTAATTCCCCTTGGTATTTTACCTTTAACATGGTTTCCTTGACAACAAATACCGTGTTATTGTGTTGGCATTCATTGTGTTCATTTGATTTGATATTGCTGCTATTCAAAGTTTAAAGTTTAATAATCTATCATACACCCGATTCACCTCCCCTCTCAATTGTATTGGTGGAATTTTATTCCTAACATTTATATATACTATGTTTCTTGGATGTCTAGTGTGAAGATTAGAGGGTTTTGATATTTGTTGTGAAGGTTGGTTGATAGTTATGCAATTTTTATTGTAACATAGTATGTTCAAATGAATGGTGGAAGAAGGTTACTAAAGATGAGGAGTCACACACCTCATGGGATGTTGTATATTTTTTCTACATGCTTCATGTCAAGTTAGAGTTTATAACATGATGATTGGATCAAGTTATGGTGTCATAGATGAAGAATGGTTAGTTTACTGCTTGTCAATGTTAGAGTGTTACAGAGTTGCAGATATTTATTTCACTCAGGTGTTGTAGATGAGAAATTTGGTTGTGTGGTTGGAATGCATTAAGGACATAAAAATGTGTCTACCATTCAAAAGGTTTTTGATTATGATTATCCACAAGGCAATTATAAGTATTTTAGTGGGGTTGATAATGTTCTTGAAAGTTTATTATATGATGTTGGTAGATTTGAGAATGCAATGTATTTGTTTGTTTGAGATTAATAATGCCTTTGGATGATCTTAAATTATGTGCATGATGGGATTGTAGTCTACATTGATCAAGGTGGCCAAGTTAAATGAATCTAAGTTATGTTTTTATGATATTAGCCGACATGTTAAGGGAAGATGATAAAATGATTTATAAGAGATCAGTAAAACATTTTAGGGTTATGATAATGATCTCAAGATGTTTTTGATGGATCTAAGGGATGTTTGGAAAGCACACAAAGATCCTAATGGTTGATTTTTTTGCTGAGAGATGGATGATTAGTTCTTGATAAATATGGTAAATTAGGGTCTGATTGGTGTGTCGTGTGTATGCACTAGTGTTTTGAGATTGCGAAAGAAAGTGTATTCTAGTGAAGCATTTTTAAAGATCAACCCAAGCATAGAGAGATGCTACTATCAAGTTCATGAATTATCAGATTGGAGTTTGATAAGTGTTTGTTAATCAGTAAGACTTATGAATTTTCATTATAACTTAGTGTGACTTCCTTAGGGTGGGTGCCCAAGGAGATTTGAGTAGTGACCTATAGGTAGCATGCCTGAATGCAAGTGCATTCCCAATATTGTAATAAGATATACTTCTAACAAGGTATCAGTCTTATGTGGATATCAACCCCACCATGGTTTTTACCCTAATGTGGGGTTCCATGATAAAAATATTTTATTTGTGCGGTGATGATGTTTTCTTATTTTTGTTTACATTCTTTACATTTTGTAGATCAGTAATATCAGTTTATGTCATTAAGGGTTTTTTTCTTGAAGGGTTTAAGGTTTTTAAAGAACAAGTATTTTGGTAGCAACTAATTCACCCCCCCCTCAGCTGCTTGATGCTTATTTCCTACAATTGGTATCAGAGCTAGTTATGCAGTCAAGGATGGTAGATCCAATGAAGGGCAGTCCAAGCCTTGTAGCCAAAATAATTACATAGCGGATTATTCAAAAATGCAACACATAGTAATTGTTCAACACTGATTTTCATTAACATGCTTGACTGTAAGGCCTTCCGGGTTAGGGCCAATTACAATCAAAAAATAATTCTGCAAGATCCACAACTAGATCCAATACAATCTCAGCTAGTTCAGCTCTAAAGATAATTAGAAACTAATGGAAACCCTAAGGCAGATCTAAACTTGAGCTCGCAAGTCTCCAAGCAATCTCCTTGTTCCCAAGTATGCAAACCTCTAGCTCTGCTACAAAGGACTATCAGATTACAATCTGATCTACAAGAACATCAAGAAATTTTCCATAACTTCACTCTCAAGCTTCACATCTAAATTCCAAATCTACTAAGTCTTCCAAGTTTTGATCTCTCCAATCTATCCCTTAAACATCTACACAAGCCCTCCTTAAATACTACTCATCAGCCACAAGTCAGCTAGATGAAACCCTTAACTCCCCAAAACAATAATTAAATGCCATACAAGTCAGCTTACAAATGTATAAAAACATTTAATTTTGCAAGTCGGCCCAAGACAATGGTTACCAACAATTAATTCACCAATTTGGCTCAACAAATCACACAGAACTCCAGTCGGTAAGTCAAAAATACCAAGAAATAGTAAAATTACCGAGCATGCCAAGCATCACCGAGCACTAGTATTGATCGAGCACCATAGACATGACTGAGTAACACTTTCACCAAGCACCAGAAACTACCGAGTTCCTTCAGTGACCGAGACCATCGGTCAAGGCTGTAATCGAGTAAAACCAGCCAAAACACAAACACTCCATGCAGCTTACCGAGGACATAGAATGCCCTTGCCTTAACCTTGGATGCCCCTGCATCAGACATCCCAGGTTCCAAAAGATGTTCATATGTGAGAAGAAAATCTTTTAGGATTCAACACATAAATCCCAAACTGGTTCCTCACATACAAGTCCTCCACCTTTTCTCCTTGCAAAGTCTTCCACTTTAGTTTCCTCTATCTCTTCAAGTCTTTTCTTGACAATGTACAAGTTGGTTCTTCATACTGATCATTCATTTTCTTTGGATCTACAATCTCAACTCGGCTACCAATAATCCAGCTTCTCTTACCGAACGTTGCATCCATCAAAGGCATCAGTGAAAACTTCATGTCATTCTTCTCAATAGTAAACATATTCCTTAAAAAGTCATAAATAGCTCTGCAATCATATTGCCAAGTGTATGCACCCAAAAATGGTCGCCTAGACTTTGGGCCCCATTTATTTGATTTATTAATCCTGAATCATTTTTATCAATAATCAATATTTTCAACTTTATCAATTTCTTGATCAAATCCTAATTTCGATCATATATTGGATTTTTATCCTTGGGCTAACCATTTATCCTAAGTCTTTATTTGATTAAAAGGAATATTTCCTCCCCTTTTAATAAATAAAAATCCCCACTTTTCCTCTTATCCTAAGTTGCACAAATAAAGCATTATTCATATTTTACAAAAAGGAAAAAAGGCACTTTTGTCTCACATGAGGCTCAAAAGTCAACACTTCACTCTCATTGGAGGATACTTGTGCACATGGATTGCTCCTCTTTCAACCTCCACCGCTGATTAAGACTTTTTGCCTCTTAATCTCCATGGTCCATTTCACCTCATTTCTTATAAAAGGAGAGCTCTCTCCATTTGCATATCCTTGTTTTATGCTATTGTTATGCTGCAGGTTTTGGAGCTCTCTTTGAAGACACTCAAGCTTTGAAGCCTTGACATTCTTAGTTGCATTTCATAATAGTTTTGCTTTCATAGTTGCATTCATGGCATTCTTAGTGTAGATTTCCTTTTATGCAATCTCACATAGTCTAAATAGGAAGGATTTGTAATCCATTGCTATTTCCTTTCATAGATTAGATTTCTTTTCAAGCATTGCATTGTTATCATTTAGCTTAGCTTGCACATTCATACTAGTTGCATTTGCATTTCATTTCCATTTAGATTCTTGGAGATATTGGCATTGTTTCCCTTGTCTTCACTTGAATCTCTCATTGTATGGTTGACTAGCAAGGTCACTTTCTTGTAGCTCTAGCTGAGAGCAAAACTCATAGTCCCTTGCAACTCCATGCATAGAGAGCTATGAGCCACTTTGTGAGGCCTCATCCTTGAGCAACCTTGCAAGTAATGGTTCATAGAAGTGCATATTTTAGTGTGTACATTTCTGGCGCCCACCGTGGGGCAGAGTAGATAGCTTTGTCCTTTTATTTGATGCATTTTTGGTCATTTTCGGATTAATCTTCGAAAAAATCTGCGTCTCTGGTTTTCTGTCTCAGATTATCGCGCGACACTTCTCAGAAATATCGCGCGATATACTTCCTGTCTTGGCACGATAGTTCGCTTGGAAAAAGTATCGCACGCATATAGTGAAGTCTATCGCCTGGCATCGGGCGAAGTATCACCTGGCATCGTGTGAAGTATCGCCCGACTGGGGAAGTATCGCCCGACTATAGGGAACTGTATCGCGCGATACTGTTGGAGACTGAGAAACATCGCTTGGTCTGGCAGAGACTTGCACTTTCAGTTTTTTTGTCCGAATTTGACTATTTTAGCTTGCTGTTCTGTTTTACTTTGTTTAAATAGGTCTAACCTGCATTTTTTTAGCTTGAATCCATTAGATTATTGCACATTTACATTAGGATTTTGATTTTGCTAACATTGTGGGCCTAACAAGTTGTGTTTGTAGGTGCTCTCCTTCGCTTAAAAATTGCTAAAAAATGCATGTCAAAGAGGGCTACTAACAGTTTTTGCAGGGCTGCCCAAGCATAAAAACAAAAAAAAAAATTCCATTTCTTGCTTATTGTTATTTTCCTTTCATTTGTGGCATTCACTAATTGTATTAGGAATCTTAATACCTTGTGAAAGGGATTTTGAGGTGGTAGGAGAAGTATGCTCTTCACCTTTAGGTGAATCAGAAAATCTTGACCCATCTTAAGGTTTTGGAAGCAAGGGGGTAATTGATCTCTTTGCTTGGTGTGTTTGGGAAAGATTCTTGAGATAGGGGAGTATGCTCTTCACCCTTGTGGTGAATCAAAAACCTTGAACCTCAAGATTTGATCTATTTTTGTTTAGTTTAGGAATCCTTTAGAGGGCCTGCTCTTGAGTAATCAAGAGGAACGACTCAAGTGGGGACAACCTTGTCATCATTTTCCTTGGTGGCAAGTGATTCCAACTCACTATAATCTCAAGGCTATCAAGGACACCAAAAACCTTGATAGACATAACACTTGTCTTCGTTTGATGTGAGTAGCTCATGGGATTGCGACCATGAGGAAAACATTGAACAAGAATGCTTAAGGTACTCTTAAGGCCGCGAGGTCCTAGTCCTTTATGAGGAGCAAGAGGGGTGTTGTGAACGGAAATCCTTATTAAGAACCATTAGATAGAAGCCACCCTCTTTTAGCCGCTTATCTTCTTAGTGCAAGGATTGATCCAAGTGGTTTACCCGGATCACCTTAAGATACTCACCATATGTGTCCCTTTGGTTGTGTCATTTTGACATTTCCATGACAAAGCCAATATCTCTTGTGGGCAACCACTTGGTGTGAGGCAAGGGGGCATCAAGTTGTGGGCTAAGTTGGTAAGTATTGAGCCTTGTCTTGTAGGTAGTAATTGCTTGAATTGTCTTTGATTGTGTGATACCAGTGTAAACGTTCTCAACATACAAACAATCGGTAGCATTCATAGGGTGCTTTTTCAATTTTGATATGACAAGTGTTTGCCTTGGCAAGGTTGCTTTTGCCCTTGTTTCAAGTGTTTGAAGACATGTTTGATCCCTTGCTGTTTGCAAACCTACCGAAATTCTGCTGATACCGTGACTGAAATCGAAAGACATCAACCCTCAGACTGAAAATTTTGACCAAACAGACCCAAAAAATGCAAATTTCACACAATTCTGGTCAAGAGTTGAATAATTCTGCAACAGTATCGTGCCCTGTAAGGCGAAGTATCGTGCGATACTTCACACATGCTATAAATATCGCCCCCTTTGAAGAGAAATATCGCACGATAGTTCGCCCCTGACGGACTATCGCCCTGCCTGCCTGGAGTATATCGTCCGCTAGTGTTAAGAAGTATCGCCTGCCTTAAGGCGAAGTATCGCACGGGTATAGGTTTATTGCCCCAGTAGCCTGGAGTATATCGCCTGGTTCATTTTGGTCGTGCTTAAATTTTGGTCAGTTTCAGTTGCTGTCAATTAGGCCAGGTCTTAGAACAGGCTTCTCACCCTGACGTTTGAGATTTGTCTTGACTCCAAATCTCTGGTTCTTAGTTCTCCGGGATAGCATCATTTGATTTACAAAGTCACTTTGGAATAATTATCAAGTTAGAAAGCCATTCTTGGTGCCAAGGTTCATCTTTAAAATTGTTAGCTATATTCTGGGAAAATTTCAGTTCTCTTATTGTCCAAATCGCTTTCATTTTCAATTATCTTTTGGCCTAGTCCAACCTCCTGATTCAAAAGTGCAAGGGTAGTCACCCTTTGATTTGAAGCACCTCTTTGACAGTGTTGGTAAAGCCCCCTTTCTTTTCTTTTTTTCATCTTTCTTTGGACAATAGAGGATTTCGATTATCCTAGTTTGGTGTTGACACTTTGACAGGTCACCTTATCATTGAGAATATCTCTCTTTCATGTCAGTTACGACAAGGTACCAAGTTAATCAAGGGAAGCGACCCCCTGTTGCCTTTAGCCAGTTACCACCTATCAAGACCCGTCGACAACCTAAGGGAAAAGGACCCCTTTTTGACCAATCTCCTAAGAGTGAATCTGAGGTTTGTTTTAATCCGGGAGCTAACCCTAGTGAAGTGAGCACCTCTTTCATACCACTTTCATCAAGTATGGACATGAGTTACACTTTCACCCGACAACAAAGAGAAGCCATGAATCAAACTCTCGAGGATATCTTTCAACGACACAGAAGAGAGTATGGTGGTTCTTCTCATGCCAGTCCACCCGGGTCACCTCCTAACAACACGAGGTATTTTGATGCTCATCAACGAGCTGAAAGACAGCATAAGTCAGCCCACTCAGATTCAGGGTCACAACACGAAGACCAGAACAACGAATCTAGTGATCACCATATCAACGCAGCTAATGCAATAAGGCATTCAAGACAAACCTCCCCACTTAAGGACACTTCTCGATATGCAAATACAAGATTAAGAAGCATCGAGAGAGAGAAGCAAGCCTACTTAGATGAACAGGCTGCAAAAAAGGAAAAATTCTAACAACTAGAGGAAGAGGAACGTGCATTGTTGGATATACAGAAAAGAGTCACCCAAGAAGAAGAAGATAGACTCTATGCACAACAACTCCAAAGTTGATCTAACGGGAGGGGAGCCAATAGTGGGATCAACTCGCCCCCATCTACCCCTTCCCCTATCCCTCGAAGAAGATCAAAGACACCCTCACGATCCCCAAGTCCTAGAGGAAGAAGGACTTCGAGATATGACCATCATAGGAGACAATCGTCCCATAGACATTCAAAGCAACCCTCCCAACGAGCACATCATGGCTCACAACATGGAGGCAGTTATGCTAAATCTGATCATATGGACTTCATGACTATGCAACAAGAACCATCCTTTCAAGCCTATGTGGAGCAATACGTGGAACAAAACAAAGACCAATTTTTGGAAAGTCTTATCAACAAAGGCGCTAAAGTTCCATATAACTTTGATGTTCACCAAAAAATCAAGAAACAGAATCCTTCAACTGATGAGTTAATCTTACAAATGCAAAAGGATATAGACAGAATGAAGGCTCCCAAGAGTACATTTCATTTGGACTCCATATGTCCTAATCCCATTGCCAAAAGTGTGGTGATGGTAGAATTCCCTAAGAAAGTTGAATTCCCAACATACGACAAATATGATGGCACGGGTGACCCTCATGACCATGTTCGACAATTCTACATAATGAGCTTTTCCTTTCACCACGAAGACTCCTACTTGCTGAGATTATTCCCAAGGAGTTTAAAAGGTCAAGCCATGGAGTGGTTCACCAACCTTTCCCCTCCAGTAAGGACATTTAGAGAACTTGTCCAAAGATTTGTGCAACATTTTGCTTACAATTTATCTAGGTCGGTCACTATGCTTGATTTGTGTAAACTTAAGCAAAATCAAGGGGAATCTTTTGTCACCTTTTTGCAACGATGGAGGTGATTGTGTTCGAAATACCCAAGGACAATCCCTGAAGAAGAGAGAATTGATATCATTGTGAACAATCTAATACCAGAACTCAAATATGAAGTCAAGAAAATCCCATTTAATTCCTTTGATACTATGATAGAGGTGGCATGTCGCATTGAGGATGTCCTAAAAGAACAAGAAATTTTGGCTAAACCAACAAATAACAACAATAGCCAAAATAACAATACTAATGGTAACAAGGACAAAAAGAACTCTTATTGGAACAAAAATAAGCAAGTCGTCAACGACGGAGTTGTTGATTCATCTCAGGTCAAAAATGAAGGAGTTCTTAATCTCTCTCATGCAGTTCAAGCTATGAAGTTGCAAACATCGTCAACGCAACAAGACAAACCTCAGTATCAAAAGAGATCTAAAACGGAGAAAAGACAATTCACTAAATTGGGAGAATCCTATGCAGATGTTTTTAAGACACTAGTCGCTCATAATCTGGCGCACCCACAGGATCCTACAAAACATCGGATACCAGATCCTTTACCTCATTGGTGGGATGCTAAGGCTTTTTGCGTTTTCCATAATGGGATTGGACACGACATAGAAAATTGTTTTAAACTCAAGCATCTTGTCCAAGACCTTATTGAGAAAGGACAATTACAAGTGGATGGGTTAACTACTAATGCAGACCATAAAGCCTTTAAAGAGCCCTTGCCTAAATATGAAAAAGGAGAGAATTCTAGCAGTAAGAATGGCAAGGCGGCTATTAACTATACATACACACATGCTGATAATGTGATTAACATGCTTGAAGTGGCTGACGATAATATCAACATGGTGAGAAAGAAAGATCCTCATGGACATAATGTGGACTTAGTTCCTATGACTAATGAAAGACCCGTTGTGGTGATAAGAGGTCCTCACTCACAAAGAATGCCCCAGTCCCTCAATGCGGTCACTAGGGGTCAGGCCCAAACACCCATTATCATCAAAGGTCCTAGCACTAGCAAGTCTAAACAGCCCGTGTCCAAAGGTGCTCCTCCAAAATCTGTCATTGGTCCTGATTCCAATTATATCCTTATTGACCAACTACAACGTACACCCGCTCAGATATCCATTTTTGAGCTTTTAGAATTATCTCCTAAGCACAAGCGCGTCCTCGAGGATGCTTTGCGAGCAGCCAATGTCCCTAATAACTTAGATATCGACCAATTCCAAAACATGGTCAACCATTTGGCTAGCCCTCATTTCCTCACCTTCTCAGAAGAAGATGACAAATCCATTAGTCACCCACATAATTTGGCCTTACACATCGAGGTCATGATTCATAAAACCCGTGTTAGGCGTGTACTGATAGATGGGGGTGCGGGGCTCAATATTTGTACTCTGAGTTTGCTGCTAGCTCTAGGGTATTCCGAGAACGTCATTGACACAAAGAAAAGAATCACAATCAAAGCATATGACGAAGCAGAAAGAAGTTCTAAGGGATTGGCTGTTTTGCCTATTCGTATTGGTCCTGTAGAAAGAGACATATTATTCCAAATTGTTGATGTTGGACCTCTCGCCTACAACATTTTGCTAGGTAGGCCATGGATTCATGAAATGCAGGCAGTCCCATCGACATATCACCAGTGTGTTAAGTTCCCCCATAATGGTGTAGAAATTTGCATCCCGGGAGACAGTGCTCTATCAGTTAATAACATTTCTGCGGGATCACATGTACCTTTGAACAGAGAAGCTGACAGTCCTAGTAGTTCACTTGAACAATGCAAGCAGAAATTCAAGACCATGGACCTTGGGATGGGAGATTATAAGATTGATTCTTTTACAAAAATGCCAGTCTCTCCTAGGTCTTATGGGAGACCCTCCCCAAATGTGAAACCTTCATCATCAGCAATGACGTTATTTGGGAAATTTATTGAGTCTTCGGTCCCCATTCAAGAAGAGAAAGAGGAAGTTGTTGTAAGGAACTGGATATATCACGAAGAGAAATACAAACATAATGAGAATTTTGCTCCTTCACCTGAAACTTATGGGAAAGGATATACACTGGTTAAAAATATGGGATATCCGGGATTTGGTCCCCTTAGTCATAGGCTGGATGCTAAAGCTGAGCCTCTTGATCATGCTCTCTTTGGACGCAAAAATAAGTCCACGATCGGCTTAGGTTTTGAGAATAAGAAGAAGAAAGGTATCCCTATCCTAGCTGCAACGGACAGTGACAGTGATACAGATTATACGCCCGATCTCTCCAACCAACAAGATGTGTCTGATGATTGGGTGCCTTCAACGAATCTCCTTTGGGGAGATTCCACAGATTTGATGCTTAATAGTCCTACTATCCCAGCTGCGACGGATAGTGGTTGTGTGACTTCTAGATCGACAAAGGAAAGTGTTACTGTCCTAGCTGCGACGGATAGTACCAATACTAGCACTAGAGAGGGGGAAACCCTTCCTAACCTTGAGGCTTCTACATCACGAGGCCTAAATGATGACTCAGAGACATACTCCCATGAATATGAATGGGATTCGCTTTCAGATGCAACAATTGATCTAGATGTGGATATTATCCATACCTATAGTACCCAACCCGATGCAACTAACGATCCTAGTGTCAGACTAGAGGATTGTCCTCCTCAAATCGCCTTAGTAGACGACGCTTCGTTTGATAGGATGAGCCCCAATTCAGGTATCTTAGGAGAAGACTTGATGAGCTCCGATTATATGGTCACCAGAGATGACACCTTTCACATTCACAACATCGAACCTACCATTGACTTGCCCCTTGTTCACTTTGACCTGATTGACTGGCCCCAGCGCCACCACGAGCCCACATTCCTCACATTTCGCAATGATTACGAAATTGCTTGCTATCTGAATGCCCTCGAACCCGTGGCTTCTTCCACAGTTGAACCAACAACCAGCATGACGGAGCCTGATATTAAGTACCTCAGTCTCAAAACAAAAGAGAAAAAGAAAAATAGGTCTGATGGCGAAAACCACTTTGTGGCGGTGTCAGAACCAAAAATAGTAAAAAGAAATGATGCATCCAAAGGTGAAAACCTCTTTGAGGCACCTAAGGATGGGGTACTTAATAACTTGCCGAGTTATTTCTAGGATAGATCATCAATATTGATTGAACCAACAAAGCCGGTCAATCTAAACACAGAAGAAAATCTTCAGATAGTCCATCTTGCTCAGTCTTTATCAGAGGAAGAGACCAAGGCATATGTACAGTTTTTATAGAAAAAGAAAATTAATTTTGCATGGACCTACTCAGACATGCCAGGGCTTGACACAAATCTCATAATGCATCACTTATCTATAGCTCCAGGAGTCAAGCCAATCAAACAGAGATTAAGAAAAATGCATCCACATATAGCTCTACTTGTCAAAGGAGAATTAGAAAAGCTTTTGAAAGCTGGATTTATTAGAGCCATCGATTATGCAGAATGGATCTCAAACATAGTACCGGTCTCCAAACATGATGGGTCCATTCGTGTCTGCACAGATTTTAGAGATCTAAACAAAGCATGCCCAAAGGATGACTTTCCACTTCCAAACATTGACATGATAGTGGACATGACGGCGGGCTATGACATATATTCCCTAATGGATGGTTTCTCGGGGTATAATCAAATCAAAATAGCTCCTGAAGACCAAGAGAAAACAGCATTCACATGTGCATGGGGAACCTACTGTTGGAACGTCATGCCATTCGGGTTAAAGAATGCAGGAGCAACCTACCAAAGAGCTATGACAACTATCTTTCATGATATGATGCACAAAAATATGGAAGATTATGTGGATGATACCCTGGCAAAATCAAGAAAAAGGGACACACACCTCAATGATCTGGAAGTAATTCTAGATCGTATGGAACAATTTCAACTCAGATTGAATCCAAAGAAGTGCGCAATTGGCGTCACCTCAGGCAAACTTTTAGGATTCATAATATCAGCAAAAGGTATCGAGGTTGATCCCGAAAAAGTCCAAGCAATCCTAGATATGCCACCTCCTCGAAATATCAGCCAAATGAGAAGTCTTCAAGGACGTCTTCAATCAATTAGGAGGTTTATTTCTCAGCTTGCAGATAGAGCGCAACCCTTCAACAAGACATTGCATAAGGGTGCTTCTTGTGTTTGGAATGAAGATTGTCAAAAGAGCCTAGATCAGATCAAACAATACTTGGCTAATCCTCCGATCTTAATGCCTCCTATTCCAGGGAAACCATTGCTTCTATATATCTCAGCTACAGACACTTCCCTGGGGGCATTATTGGCTCAAACAGATGATACTGGGAAAGAACGGGCCATCTACTATATCAGCCGTACTCTAGTCTCTTATGAGATCAATTACAATAATATTGAGAAGTCTTGTCTCGCGGTGGTGTTTGCTTCTCAAAAGTTGCGCCACTACATGCTTGCTCATACCATACACTTGATTGCCAAAATTGATCCCCTTAAATACTTGCTTGGTAAGGCTGCCCTGACGGGTAGACTTGCTAAATGGATGATGGTCCTCACTGAATTTGACATAGAGTACGTTGAAAGGAAGGCAATAAAAGGGCAAGCTATTGCTGACCAATTAGCTGATTTTCCAATCCAGGATAATATACCAGTCCAAGTGGAATTCCCAGATGAACACATCTTATATACCACTACTCGCACTTGGACAATGTTCTTTGATGGCTCCCGCATGCAAAATGGATCAGGTGCTGGAGTGTTATTTGTTTCTCCACATGGGTACAACATCCCAAAGTCTTATAAACTATTATTCCCATGTACCAATAATATTGCAGAATATGAAGCTTTAACTAATGGCTTGAAAATGGCTATAGAATGGAATATCACAGAATTACATGTCTTTGGGGATTCTCAGCTAATCATCAACCAAGTCAATGAAGAGTATCAAACCAAGGATGACAAATTGATACCCTATAAAAAGATGGTTGATTCTTTGAAACGCTATTTCACCTTTGTGACGTTTCAACAAATCCCTAGGATAGAGAACAAAGCTGCAGATGCCATGGCCACATTAGCTTCACTTCTTCAGTTGGAGACACATGAATCCAGATTTGAATTCCTGGTGGAAGAGCTACACCATCCCATCTTTGACTCATCTGAAAGCCGTGTCATTTGTGCCATTATCACACACGAGTCTTCCCGATATGGTGCTATCTATTCATATCTTCATGATGGCATCATCCCTGACATGTTCACCCGCTCTGAGCGCCGAAACCTCATCCGTAACGCCTCTCGCCACACCCTCATCTCTGGTGACTTATATAGAAGGGGTTTAGATGGGACACTCCTTAGGTGCTTGGAAAAGGAGGAATCCAACCAAGCGTTAGCTGACATCCACGAGGGCATTTGTGGTGGGCATTCTAATGGTCTGGCCATGGCCCGAAGGTTGCTTAGGGTGGGATATTATTGGCCCACAATGCAGATGGACGCAGTCACCTTTGCTAAGTCATGTGAAAAATGTCAGAAACACGGCAACCTGATTCATGCTCCAGGTAGGGAGCTGATTCCTTCTATTTCTCATTGGCCATTTCAGTGCTGGGCCTTTGATCTGGTTGGGCAAATTCACCCCAACTCATCAGGTGGGCACAAGTTCATTATTACTGCCACTGACTACTTCACAAAATGGGTGGAGGCCGTACCACTTTCTGTTGCTTCAGGAAGGACCATTTCTTTGTTCATCTTGAACCATATCATTTGCCGATTTGGAGTGCCTTCTGAGATCATTACTGACAATGGAGGTCAATTTAAGAATAAAGACCTAAAGCACCTATGCAAAAAGTTTAAAATCAAGCAACATTGGTCCTCCATATATTTCCCATAAGGAAACGGACAGGCAGAAGCTTCTAACAAAACCATTCTTAAGATTCTTCATAGAACAGTACACAAGAATGGTAGGGATTGGCACTTACAAATCAATCCAGCACTATGGGCTTACCGAACAAGTATTCGCACACCTACAGGAGCCACTCCTTTCTCTCTCACCTATGGTGCTGAAGCAATATTACCTTTAGAAGTCGAGATACCATCCCTCAGAGTCTCACTCAAAGGTTTGATTACAGATGAGGATTACCGCGCCATGAAGTTGCAGGAACTAGAACTTCTAGATGAGAAGCGTAAGGCTTCCTTTGATCATATGAGAGCGTATCAGAAGCGTATGTCCAAGGCATTCAACAAGAAGGTTCGCCCTAGAGAATTTCAAATAGGTGATCTTGTTTTACGAGAAAACCCTAAGAACCAACAAAACAGAGAGCAAAAGGGCAAGTTTGAACCTAACTGGCTTGGACCATATGTCATCACAGCTGCTTTTGGTACTGGTGCGTATTTATTGTCAGATCCTGATGGAGAACAGCTCCCTGATCCCATCAACATTGTGCACCTTAAGAAGTTCTATCCTTGATGCCCGTTCTGTCTGGGGGCATCTTTTGTATATATCTTATTGATCCTGAAAAAAAAATTCCAAAAAAATTGATATATGATGCTGAAAAAATCCTAAAAAGCATAAAAAGTCCTGAAAAAAATATAAAAAAATCAAAATATTCAAAAAATCAAAAAAATAGAAAAAGTGCCTTGGTGAAAACCTAGCAATAGGCACCTTGGTAGCAAAAATCCAAAAAAATAAAAAATGAAAAAAGAATCCAAGTGGTGAAAACTTGGAAACAGGCGCTACTTGAGGCCTTTGTACCCCTATTTGTTAGCATGCGTCCTCGACACTTAACCACTTCCCGTCATGCCTTGACCTTATTTGGCCTAGTCTGGAATTGGTCTTTGTCTTTGTCTAGGGGGCATAACTGTTAGTATTGGTCCTTTAGGTGCGTTTGTCTCTTGGGCCATTTCACAACAGGTGTTTTTCAACACCACCCCAAAACAGTGTTTTTCAACACTACCCTTGCGTCGAGTGTTTCTTAACACTTATCAGATGTCTTACCCAACAGTCTCGCATGATGCGATATTTCCCATTTGCAGATAAGATACTCAGAATTTGACTCTATGACCAACACACACGCACTTAAACAATCAACTCGCTGACGATATGATGACTTTATTTTTCTTTGTGTGCTGTCTATGAAAATTTCTTTGATGAGTGATCTCTCCCTGAGAAGTTTTCGATGATGCATAGCTAGAAGACTGAGGGAATCAGAACATGTTTTCTTTCTTTATCTGCTTGCGGGTATATTTTGTTGATCCTAACTGTCATGAGCATTTATGCTGGTCCTACTTGACACTATGGATTGACAAGGTATTATCCTTGACTGTTTTGCGAGTGCATGCTTTTAGCTATCCTGACTTTTATGTGTCTTGATACAAGCATAATCTCTCCATATCAAACTTAGGTAATCTCACTGCATTAGTCATCTTGACCTATATGTCTTTGATGCCTAGGTGAGATTCCCACACCTCTATTTGATAAAGATCATATTCATATCCACATAGTTACGCTAGTGTGCATTATATGATCTTACGACGCTACCAATAACACTCAATGATGATAATTAGATGTCTATAAGCGTTGTGACCTTGCAAGTCAACCACTTTCATAGTAGCTTGCATTTTTAGGTTCATGTTAGTCTAGTCTTGCATCTTGCACATGGAGAGAGCTCTCCTTTTCATCCTACATGGACCTGTTAGTCAACTGCGCTCACTTTCTATCCTTCTTGATCATGTCTTTCGCTCCTTGTCTTTTTCATCTCGAACCAGTTCCTGTTCATCACAAGGGGTTAATCACATCATCATATCTATATTACAAACCGTCATTTTCAAAAAACATAAGTCCACATCATACATATGAGAATTAAACATACAACTATGAGAGAGAACATACATAAGCACACACATAAGCATTTTGAGCAAAATGACAAGACAATATACATAAACTGATACATCCATCACAAGTGAGACAAATACACATGATACATCGAACATCCAGTAATCTCATAAATCAATAAATATCATGATATACAATATGAGATCCCAAAATCTGGATCAAAAGTCTCAAAATATGTCCAAACAACCTAAAACCTAACCCTAAGACTCGCTACCACCCTCGTGAGGAGCTCGTGGTGGTGGAGGAGGCATAGCTCTCCTATCAAATGCCACGTCTGATACCCCTGCCCGCTGAGAGTATGATGGTGCTCTCTCACCCTCTGGGACGGCCTGCAGATATAAACCGTGATAGTAAGCAGCTCTCGCTGACTCCCGTCGGAGCTCCAATGCCTCGGCCTGTGCCATCGCCTCACGGCATGCTATCTCTGCTCTGAGATCAGCTATCTGCTGATCTTGCTCTGCCCTCAGATCCAGGAGCTGCTGATCTCTCACAGCTATAGTGGTCCGCAGCTGCTGTATCTCTGTCTCCTGAGCCTGTATCTGGGCTCTCAAGTCCTCTCCCCCCACAGGCTGCTCCTGCTGTACCTCTGCCTGTCGGCGAGCTGGTCTCGCCTCCTCCTCAGGAGTGGCTGATCTCTGTCCCCGTAGCCATTTCCGGCCACCTGATCCCGACCCCTCCCCTCTCTCCATCCTCCTCCCTCTCCCCCTCCCGCCATCTCCTCCCTCCTCTCCTCCGTCCCCTCCATCCCCTCCGTCTCCTCCCTCTCCTCCCGGTGCTGGCACCTGAGCATCTGGTACTGTAAATCGAGGGAATGGTACCCTCCGTCGCTCTGCTCTGTAGGCTCCATCAGCCCCTGCGTCTGCCACATCTGGAAAATAATCCCAAGGCTCGCTCCTGATAGCTGCTGTCTTTGCGACAGCCTGCTGATAATCCAGCATGGGTAGCCACCCATGCCCCTCCTCGTCTCTGGCCCTGGCATATGTGGTGGTCTCTGTCGAGACTCGCTGCTGCCTCCCGAACTGCCGCCACACCCGACTGATGCAAAACCTCTTTATGATGTCCGCATATCGACCTACCAGTGGTCGACTGCACAGCATATAACTCAGCTCCTCTGCAGCATCCCCCCAAACCTCCACCTCCTTGTACGGCCTCCATGTGAATGAGGCTATCTCATCTAGAATCCGTCTGTAATAGGTCACATCCCCTGAATGGGCATGTGATATAAACCCGATGTACTTATAAATGAAGGGGTACCTCCTCTCCCTCGGCTGAACCCTAGGGCGCACCACAGCAATGTGCTCCCATGCCCATACCTGTGCCAGGATGGCACCACACGCCCATGTTCGACCGTCCCTGTAGACGATCTCGTGCAGCTCATGATACATCTCTGCCAAGATCGCAGGCCCCCATGCCATCCGTCGAGGCCTGCCTACCAAGTCTACCAGTAGTCTGCCCCATCCGAGCGGGAATCCCTTCTGACTGCGATCAGTCATCAGGATCTGTGAAATAATTGATGCCACAATACATGGCACCGGATAGTCTCGGCCGAAGTCGTCAAGCAGTCGCTCCCAGCTGACATGCCTGTCTAGGATGGTCACATCCTGAAACATCTCCTGAATCAACCGACGCCCCTCAGTGACGTCCTGATCATAGTATACCTGTGACAACACTAAATCATGTTAGTTTTCATCCTCTGGAAACATTACATTTTACATGACTATCTTTAAAACATGATTATACTTACAGGCTCTTCGTGGCATGGAACTCGGAGGATCCTATAGACATCCTCCAGTGTGATGGATGCCTCGCCTGTAGGAAGGTGGAAGGTGTTGTGCTCGCTGTGCCATCTCTCGGCCAGCGCAGTCAACAACCCATGGTCTGCTCGGATATAGGGGTACCTCAACAGATACCGGAATCTCATAGCCCTGATGTCGGCATTGCCCAGATCATCCAAATTTCGGACACACCGCAACCCAGTCACCTTCGGCGCTCTGATAATGAGCGCCGGAAAAACCTCCTGCAAGCCAAAACCAAACCCGTTGTTAGTACATATCATGATGGATGTCCAAAAAAAAAAACTCAGTATAAAACATCTTAAAAACGTAACATTGTCTAGACCCATGTCATTTTTGCTCAAAAATGCATTAAATATCAAATTTTTCAACTGGGCGATATTCTTTTTTGGAGAAGTATCGTGCGATACTTCTCCCTATAGTGGGGCGATAAACCTTATGTCGAGCGATACTTCGTCCAGTATCGCGCGATCTTTCGCCCAGTATCGTGCGATACTGGTGTCTAAAGCGTGCGATACTTTTGGGGCGCGCGAAGTATCGCGTAATACTTCGCCCCAAAGCGCGTGATACTTCTAAAGTATCGCGCGATATTTCGCACAACAGAAAAATTTTGAAATTTAAAATTTGAAAAAAAGGTGCTAAAAAAGCTATTAAATGCTAGAAATGACCAAAAAAGCTCGAGTTTTTCGAAAACATACCGGGGCAGGATAGTGTGGTGGCCGGTTGTGCAACCGGGCGCGCTCGAATCGATGCCTGTGGACGGGAACTCCTGCTTGCTGAGCCATTTTCTCTCTCTAAATCTTTGAAATTCTCAAATCACTAAAAGACAAATGATTTTTGAAAATGACATTTTGACCCCTTTTATAGCATTTTGACTTTTTGACCTAATTTTCAAAACACCTCGAAATTGCGCGAAAATTGCACCCCTAGCTAATTTCGACGTCCTGGATCCATTTTCGGACTCGAAATCGAAATACGAGATCATCTTCATAGTCAAAATCACGTTTCAAATTCTTCCCCCCCTTCTGCGCAGTTGGCTGATCTTTTGAGGCCTAATCTTTTAATCTTTGTTGGGGCATCGTCATTTCTTCCTTCCATGTCTCTCAAATTTTCTAGTCTTTCATCCACTCTATTTCTAGTCTTCTATTTCTATTCTTCTAGCTCATCGCTGGGGCATGTTTCATTGCCTAATGGTTATCCTGTTATCATTTACATTCGATTATGATTTCATTATGATTTGGTCAAATCTTTATCAGTTCACTGTCTCTCCTCTAACAGATTTCAATTTTGATTCCGAGGGGGCAGTATCTATGGGATTCTCATCCCTAATTTTCTTGATTCTCTTGATTCAGACATCTTTTGTGAGCTTTTGCTCAAAATTTGAGATTCTTATCTCCCATTTTTTTAGACTTGATTATTGCCTAGCAGCGACGGTGATAGTTTTGTCTAAAGCTTGATTTGCACCTAGCAGCGACGGTGTTGGTTTAAGCTTTTGTTTATGTTTTGTCCGGATGTGATCCCGAATCGACCTCATATCTGAGTTGTTTTGTGATCCCAAATCGATCTCACATTTCAATTCTTCTTTGACTGCATGTGTTCCCAAATCGATCACACATTAGTCAAAGAGGGGCAAATGTATGCACCCAAAAATGGTCGCCTAGACTTTGGGCCCCATTTATTTGATTTATCAATCCTGAATCATTTTTATCAATAATCAATATTTTCAACATTATCAATTTCTTGATCAAATCCTAATTTCGATCATATATTGGATTTTTATCCTTGGGCTAACCATTTATCCTAAGTCTTTATTTGATTAAAAGGAATATTTCCTCCCCTTTTAATAAATAAAAAGCCCCACTTTTCCTCTTATCCTAAGTTGCACAAATAAAGCATTATTCATATTTTACAAAAAGGAAAAAAGGCACTTTTGTCTCACATGAGGCTCAAAAGTCAACACTTCACTCTCATTGGAGGATACTTGTGCACATGGATTGCTCCTCTTTCAACCTCCACCGCTGATTAAGACTTTTTGCCTCTTAATCTCCATGGTCCATTTCACCTCATTTCTTATAAAAGGAGAGCTCTCTCCTTCATTTGCATATCCTTGTTTTATGCTATTGTTATGCTGCAGGTTTTGGAGCTCTCTTTGAAGACACTCAAGCTTTGAAGCCTTGACATTCTTAGTTGCATTTCATAATAGTTTTGCTTTCATAGTTGCATTCATGGCATTCTTAGTGTAGATTTCCTTTTATGAAATCTCACATAGTCTAAATAGGAAGGATTTGTAATCCATTGCTATTTCCTTTCATAGATTAGATTTCTTTTCAAGCATTGCATTGTTATCATTTAGCTTAGCTTGCACATTCATACTAGTTGCATTTGCATTTCATTTCCATTTAGATTCTTGGAGATATTGGCATTGTTGCCCTTGTCTTCACTTGAATCTCTCATTGTATGGTTGACTAGCAAGGTCACTTTCTTGTAGCTCTAGCTGAGAGCAAAACTCATAGTCCCTTGCAACTCCATGCATAGAGAGCTATGAGCCGCTTTGTGAGGCCTCATCCTTGAGCAACCTTGCAAGTAATGGTTCATAGAAGTGCATATTTTAGTGTGTACACCAAGGTCTACTGAGAAATATATCACAACTATTCATCTTCACAATGTCACAAAGTACAAGATCCTTGTACTGGCTAATCTAAACATCAATGAAGCATTGTTCTCTAACTTCCAAAGCATGAACATCTTGTAACCAGCAAGCCTATAAGGACAAGGATGTTTCATTCTCTTCAAGCCAAGTTTCTAAACCAGGTCCTTAGAAACAAGTTTATCAGTACTACCACTATCAACAATAACATCATAGAGTTAACCTTCAGTCTTGCATCAGGTCCTAAACAAGTTACTCCTTTGACAAGGTTCATCCTTTGTACCGAGCAATGTTTGCTGAAGCAGCAAGTTCTCTGATTCATGTTCATTCTAAATGTTACCATTCATCACAACAGTTTGTCAGTCAACCTTCTTCTGTGTGCATTCAAAAGAATGGTGTCCTTCCTCTCCATAGTTCTAGAAAGTACCCTTAAAGATAACTCTACCTATCTCATTCTTTGGTTCCATAAGTTTCTATTCATCTTATGCATCAGTCAGCTTATCCTTCATCGAGTGATCAACCTTTTCCTTCACTCAGGAGTTACTAGGTTATTTCCTCTTTAACTTATCTTCTACCTTCACAGCATACTAATAAGCATCTTCAATAGAATCAATCTTCAGCATACCAAGCTCATCTTGAATATTGAATCTCAGACCATTCACATACCGAGCTACCTTTTCCTTACCTAGCTCTCGGTGTCCAGACCAAATAGTAAGTTTGTAGAACTCCTCAGTATAATCTTTGATAGAAAAATCCTTCTATTTCAGATTCCACAACTTCTTAAACAAGTCAAGCTCATAGTCAGCCGGTATGAACTTAGCTTTCAACTTAGTCTGCATCAACCTCCACCGATTGATCTTTATTTCACCTTCATCTTATCGGTCTCTATGTAGTTCCTTCCACCAAAGAGCAGCATGTCCTTTCAACTTTGTTTATGCTAATCTCACCTGAAGAGGATCTTCAATTTCTTCCAGCTCAAAGAAATATTCAAGTTCACCAATCCAATCGATCAGATTGTCAGGCTTCAAAGTACTAGAGAAAGTAGAAACTTCCATTTGGTAATTACTAAACCTAGCAGTAGGTCTAGGCAACCGAGCAGTTCTGTCTTCACCAGATCTGTTCCTCCGGTCATCACCACTAGATCCAGTAGTTTCAAATTCTTCAGCAGCTTCTTCATAGCCATCCTCAGTACCAACATTTTGAGGTATACTAGCAACAGTCCTCATGATCTCGGTGACCATATCATTCTTCATCAATTCCATCTCAGATCTAAAATTTGATTTCACCTTCTCTATGATCCAAGATTCAAGAGTATCACAAAGATCAAAAATAACTCTAGGGTCTAATCTTCTTGGAGGCATCCTTAAAGATAAGAGAAACCCTCTGCAACAAAACCCTCACTGACCACCTTGTGGCAATCTCCAAGTTGCAACTAGTCAGATCTCAACCTGCAATCTTCTAAACAACTAGGGCACAATTTCACAAGTTCAGTGCTTCAGATCTGTAATCCAGATTACGCATAATCTCTACTTCAATAAGATCAACTTCACAAGATCAGCCTTGCTAGGTCAAACTTTTGCTTCAACAAGATCAACTTTCACTCCAACAGGAACAAACTTCACTATGATACCACCTTATGCAGTCAAGGATGGCATATCCAATGAAGGACAATCCAAACTTTGTAGCCAAAAGAATTACATAGTGGATTACTAAAAAATGCAACATAAAGTAATTGTTCAATACTAATTTTCATTAACATGTTTGGCTATAAAGCCTTCTAGGTTAGGGTTGATTACAATTAGAATTTTTTTTGCAAGATCCACAACCAGATCCAATACAATCATAGCTAGTTTAGCTCTAAAGACAATGAGAAGTTGATGGAAACCCTAAGGTAGATCTAAACTTGAGCTCGCAAGCCTCCAAGCAATCTCTTTGTTCCCAAGTATGCAAACCCCTAGGTCTGCTACAAAAGACTATCAGATTACAATTTGATCTGCAAGAACATCAAGAACTTTTCCACAACTTCTCTCTCAAGCTTCACATCTAAATTCTAGATCTGCTAAGTCTTCCAAGTTTTGATCTCTCTAATCTATCCCTAAATTTGTCCCTTAAACATCTACCCAAGCCCTCCTTAAATACTACTCATTAGCCACAAGTCAGCTGGATGAAACCCTTAACTGCCCAAAATAATAATTAAATGCCATACAAGTTGACTTACGAATGTATACAAACATTTAATTCTGCATGTCAACCCAAGACAATGGCTACCAATAATTAATTCACCAAGTCGGCTCAACAAATCACACAGAACTCTAGTCGGTAAGTCAGAACTATCGAGAAACAGTAAAATTACCGAGCATGCCAGGCATCACCGAGCACTGGTATCGACCGAGCACCATGGGCATGACCGAGAAACACTTTCACTGAGAACTAGAAAATACTGATTTCCTTCAGTGACCAAGCTTCCTTCAATGACCAAGACCATCGGTCAAGGCTGCAACTGAGTAAAACTGGCCAAAACACAAACACTCCATGCAGTTTATCAAGGACACAAAATGCCCTTGCCTTAACCTTGGATGCCCCTGCATCAAATAGTCCCTAGAAGAAATCCTAATAGCTTGAGGGAGATCTGAAGATGGAAGCATACAAGAAGAATAGACCTAGGTTTGATGGAACCAACTATGCACTGTGGAAGAACAAAATGATTATGCATCTTAGATGTATTAATGAAGACTATTGGAGGATCACAAATAATTCATACATCCCACCTTAGAATCCTACAAGTCTTGATGAGATCACTGACCCAAAAGTGAACATTAGGGCCAAGGAAGCTTTTCGAAGTGCACTAACTGATGCAAAGATGAATAATGTCATGGAATTGGAGACAACTAATCAAATGTGGGAAAAGTTGGAGATTATTTATGAAAGAGACATAATAGTGAAGATGGAAAATTTGCAAATCTTGAAAGAGAAGTATGAGGCCATGAAGGTGAGTGAGGATGAGAATATCTCCTCCTACATTTTAAGAGTAAATGGGATATTGTGTGCTATCATATATGATGGGGGAACACGAGATCAGGATGAGATTTTTTCAAAATTTCTAAGATCTTTAGCTCCTTCATATGACAAGAAGGTTGCAACTATTGAAGAAATAAGCATAGTAACCAATGTTATGAGAGAAAATCTAGTTGGGATGATTAAAACATTTGAGTTGAGTTCAATAAGTGGCACACTATCCAAGGATGAGAAAAAATTTAAAGCCACAATGACTGGAAGGAACATGCAAAGAACGGATCTAGCTAAGAAACCTACACGAAAATTATCAAGATGGGAATAAGATTCAAAGGACATAGAAGAGGGAGATAGAGACCTTGAAGAAATGGGATCTAAGTTTGCAAAGAGTGTGTCTTACAAAGAAAGATCTCCTAGTGGAATTAATTACAAGGGAAAGTTTTTGTTTAAATGTTTTTCCTATGGTAAGGTAGGACATTATGCATCTAGGTGCCCTACTAGATTTCCTAAGTATATGTATGAATCTAAGCCTAGGGAAAAAGATGTTATTATGCACTAGATGATGAAGGAATTACTAATGATGAATTCAATGAAGCTAATAAGGATGATGATGAATTTACTTTCATTTTTGTCAAGGAAGAAGGTAATAAGTCTGATAATCTTAAGCCTTCTATTTCTATCATTTCTATTTAAGAAGACGATTCTAGATCTGAAGATTCTAAGTCTTCTATTACTACTAATGATGTTGGATAAAAAGATCTAGCTACTCAAGTTGTTAAATAAGATAAGTGGGTTATAGATAGTGGATTCTCTCATCATATGAGTGGAGAAACAATAAAATTTATAAGCTATGAGAAGTATGATGGTGGCAAAGTAAAATGGGGTAGAAATTTTGGTGGTAAGATCAAAGGTAGAGACTTTTTTTTTTATTACAGTAAAAATAGGTTTTGAAGGGGCCCTGAAACCCTTTAACAATAGAGACAAAAGATAAGCATGAGATCCCAAAGAACAACTAGCTGTCCCAAAGAAAGGAGCAGACTACAAAGGGTCAAAACCCAAATATTCAATAAGCATGTACACAACAAAAAGAAAAAAATGCTAGAAGACAAACAAAAAAGAGAAGACCACCAGCACAAAGATCAAGACATAGTCTTCAGGAAGCCCTCAGATTCCTCTAGCTGGGCCTGCAGGATCTTAAGATTATCTTTCAGCCTCTGAATGTCCTGATCAACAATCTTGAGCTTCTTTTTAGTATTAGACCTAGTTCTGGTGCCAGGTCCCATCTACTAACTAGGTTTAGTCATGTCAATTTTGTCACTCAGGGGGGCATCTTTGTTTCCTTCCAGCATTTTTCTGAGCGTATTCAAATTCTCTAGAGTCAACTTCATTCCTGTATTAGGTAGGCCAAGCAAACATTAAAGGCTTTGTTACTTTGGATGGTAGAAACAATATTGATGATGCGTTGTATGCAAAAGTTTTGAAACATAATCTTCTCAGTGTTGGTTAGTTGATGGACAAAGGTTGTGGTTTGAATTTGAAGAATGACATGTGCAAGATCTTAAATAATTGTGGAAGGGAGATTGCAATTGGATCCAAGCCAAGAGGTAAAATATTTCTTTTGAATAGTAGTTAAAATACTTGTTTGATTTCTCAAATAGATGAAAGTTTGTTGTGATATAAAAGGTTGTGTCATGTGAACTTTGATAACATTGTTATCATATGTTCTACTTTTACTATTAGATATTATCCTAATATGAAGAAGCCTGCTAAAATTTTCGCAAGGAATTCCAATTGGGTAAGAAAACAAGAATTACTTTCCACTCTTAAAAGAAAATACAAATGGATTTCTTGATCTTGTTCATAACAATTTATGTGGCCCTACCAAGATTAGAAGCTTTCAAGGATACATATATATTATGTTACTGATTGATGATTATTTAAAAATGGTTTGGGTGACCTTCTTGATGGAGATGTCATAAGCATTTGGTAAGTTTAAAGAATTAAATTCAATGGTGGAGAATGCAATTGGTTTGAAGTTGAAGAAGATGAGATCAGATAGAAGTGAATAGTTTACATCAAATAAGTTCAATGCATTTTGTGCGATACATGGAATTAAGAGACAGTTGTCTTCTCCTCGGGTTCCAAAATAGAATGGTGTAGTGAAGTAGAAGAAAAAATTCAATTTTGGAGACTTCTAGAACCATGATGCTAGAGAGGAATGTTCCACACATATTTTCAAGAGAAGATATGAGTGTTTTAGTATACAATCTTCATCGGGTGCAAATAAGAGATAGAACCTGTAAGACACCTTATGAACTTTCGTGTGGTCATGTGGCTACTGTTATAGAATTTTTGGTAGTAAGTGTTACATAAAAAGAGATGAAGATTTAGGAAAGTTTGATGCAAGGTGTGATGAAGGTATCTTCCTTGGGTACTCTACCAAAAGAAAAAAAATAGAGGTTCTATAAAAAAGGACAAAAAATTTAATAGAATGAAAAAAGTTAAGGCATAAGAAAGTCTTGAGAGTTCGACCCAAACTATGATAATCAGAGAAAAGACCAATTGATTCAAACCCAAGCTCCTAGTGTACCAGTGACTGTATATGATGAAGATTCGAGAGAAAAAGGTGAGAAAATATTTGTGATAAGACAGATGGTACCAAGGTGTGTAAGATTGAATCACAATGAAGAACATATCATTGAGGATAGGAACAAAGGAATTTAGTCAAGAATTAAGACCACATAGGATCATATTTTCTCGATATTAGAAGTTGAAAAAGTTGATGATGAATGGTCAAGGAATATCAAGGAAGAGATTGCAACCACCAATACGCATGTGGAGAAAATCATTCTTAGAAAATAAAAACTTGAAGTATTGCTTGAAAGAGAAAATAATGGTGTTATATATGTGAAAGGAGAATGCTCCAAGTCTAGTAAAGACAAGCCTAAAATCAAAAGATAAAAAAAAAAGCAAAGAAGAAGAACAAAGATAAACTTCAGAAGGACCAAGCCAAGCATAAGGATAAGGGTAAGAATAAGAAAAATAAGGAAAAAAAGAAGAGAAAAATTTAGAAGTGCAAGGATGGAAAGAGAAATAAGAACAAGAAGACTATGGAAAAATGTATCAAACCTTAGAATTTAGTGGCAGTTGCCTTGTTTGTGGCAAGTATTGACTTAGAGCCTCAAATTATAGAAGCAAGAAACATTTTCCCAAAGGTTAGAGAAATAATCATTCCACAAATAGACTAAATTGTGTAAGAAGGATAAGTGATGGTGTTATAAATAAAATAGATAGATGTCCATGTGCTATGATGAGGAATGATGTTAGGAAACAAAATATTATTATATATCTCAAATGCAACATGTCTACAAGAATTGTTGAACATTGTAGAGACATACAAGAAGATGAGATTGATCCAGTGGAGATAGACAAGGATATAAAGGAGGAAAAAGGAAAGGAGAAGGAAAAAGAAGCTGAAAAGAGATAGAAGTGCAAAAGAAAAGATGAGAAAGAAAAGAAATGATGTTGTTAGAAAATAGTCTACTCTTGTAGGAAAGTTAGGAGTTATTATCCCTCCTGATCCAAACTAAGATGTGGAGGAGCACATCAGTCCATAATGCTTCAAAGAGAGATCTTACAAATAGATTGATGTAAAGAGGCTTCTACTCAGGGGGAGTAGTGAGCATGGTAAATAAAATTTATTGAAGTGAGCTACAAGGATCTATAAAGATCAATGAGTCAAGTCTTTGGTGTTTGATTTGAAGTTGGATGTGTTTAGTGGATCAAATACATGTACAAATGATGAGATTGACAAGGTAGTAGACGAAGAGAAGAAAAAACAAGCATACACTGATATGAAAACACAAGTTGTATAAAGAGAAAATGATACACCTTTGTCATTAATGTCAAAGGGGGAGAGAAGAAAATGTAAAAAATAAAGGATCATATTAGATTTTGTAGAGGATCAGAGGAGAAGAAATGATCAAATCAAAATGTGAAGAA
The DNA here is from genome assembly GCA_027943335.1 of Chamaecyparis obtusa. Classification (NCBI taxonomy): domain Eukaryota; kingdom Viridiplantae; phylum Streptophyta; class Pinopsida; order Cupressales; family Cupressaceae; genus Chamaecyparis; species Chamaecyparis obtusa. The sequence continues at coordinate 753,987 of BSBK01004189.1, read as the reverse complement.
AATCAGAAGAGAGAAGCAAGTTCATAAACTTGGGCATAAGAAAGAGAGTTTGTTTGTCCAAAAGAGTGGTGTACATCCAAGGGGGAGAAATTGATGGAGAGAAGAGTATGTAATCAGATTGGAACCAAGGAGAGAAATTTCCCAGGGGGAGCAATGATAGAGTGGAGATGATCAGTTAGAAAGAACCTAAAAGATAATGATGCAATATGGGTATTGTGGGTGTTTTATTATGTTACTATATTTTATTTTTTTTCCCATCACATGTTTCCATCAATGCCAAACGGGGAGATTGTTGGAAAGTTGGATGTATTTTAATTGATGTCAACATGTCTAATGTGATGTTTTTGATGTCTACTATGTTGTTTGGATTTCTAGTGTGAAGATTAGAAGGTTTTGATATCTATTGATAAGGTTGACAGATATGTAGTTTTGCTAGTAACATAGTATGTTCAAATGAATGGTGGAATAAGGTTACTAAAAATGTGGATTTGCGCACCTTAAGAGATGTTGAAGTTTTTTTCTACATGCTTCATGTCAAGTTAGAGTTTTTGAAATAATGATTTGATCAAGTTATGGTGTCATAGATGAAGAGTGGTTAGTTTACTGCTTGCTAATGTTCCAGTGTTATAGAGTTGTAGAGATTTCTTTTGTAAACATGTTGTAGATGAGAACTTTAGTTGCACAATTAGGAATGTGTTCAGGACATAGCAATGTGTCTACCTTTCAAAAGGTTTGTGGTTTTGATGATGTTAAAAGTATTTTAGTGGGGTTGATAGTGTCCTTTGTTTGAATTATTGTCATTCAATAGTTTTGTCATTGATGTCAACATATATTCAATCATAAGGATAAAAAATTATAGAATAGTTTAGACAGGCTAACTATAGAGAGTGGTAAAGATAATGTACAGTTTCATAGCTCTTGCAAACTTTGATATATGTTTCAAGATGTGTGTTGAGCTTATCTATTGGCAATTTGGCTAAGTTGGTTACATAGATGTTGTCATTATGGCAACATATGATCTACATGAAGATCACACAGGTCAGAGAGCTAGTATATTAGAGCGCGATGTTGATTGGAGTAAGTTTAGTGCTTGTGCACTTGAACATAGACTCTATGGTGACTATTAAAGACTCACCTCAGAGTGAAATTTGGTATGACATGTACGGAAGAAGTTATGACAGTTTTACTAAAGACAGTGTTGAGCCGAAAGGACAGAATATGAAGACAGAATTGATAAAGAGTTAAGGGATTATTTTGTTTATCAAAATAATGACTTAACAATATAAATGGACAACATCCTAGATGTTAACCCTTGGATAAAGATATTTTTTTAATATGATAGCCGACTATAAAGTTATAACTTGTGTAAAGATATGTAAAGATGTAATAGTAATGTGAAGAAATGAATGTATGTAATAGCAATAGTGAAAGAGCAGTGAAGAGATATTGATGCAATAAATATAAGGTTATGTACCTTGACCTACTTTTGTAATTAGTAAATATTGTATATTACATGTTTGGGTAGTGGGCTCATCTGGTAATCACATTTTGTACTGCCAACTCCTAACAGGGTTGAGGCTTCTAACAAGGCCTATAGTCCCTTAATCAGGATTGAGACACTATATGCATATAATAGACTCCTAACTAGGTCAACATCCTTAACAAGATACTTTTGATTAGTGGATCTTTGTGGGTACCATCCCCACCAAGGTTTTCCCTTGGCCAGGGTTTCCTCGAGAACAAATAATGTGTTATGAGTTCTTTAGTTTTATTGCTATGCATGTTGTTTAGCTTCTTATGTTATGCATGTGTTAAGATAATCTGTTATATCCATAATTGGGAAAAATTTAAAGTTTGTAGAATATCGATTCACCCCCCCCTCAGTATTCCCTATTTCTAACAATTGGTATCAAAGCTTAGTTACTCAGAAAAGAATCATTCAAGGAAAGCCTAGCAGCTTGAGTAAGATCTCTATGGATATGGATCAGCTATAGAAGAATCTTGAAGAAGCTCTTGAAAAGATTGATATGCTTACTGAAGAAAGAGATACTCTAAAGGAAAATATGATGATGTAAAGAACCTCATTGAGAAACTGAAAAATAAGTTGGAAGATCTGAAATTTGAAAGGGAATCTGAAATTCATATTGAAGATTGTGATGACAACTTAGAGAAAGAAAATGAGATCCTTAAACATGAACTGAAGATAGAAAATCTGAAGCTAAGTCTAAAAGATGGAAATAGCAAGAATGAAGCAAATCTGAAATCTGAGAATGAAAATCTTAAGCATGAAAATGAAGGGTTAAAATCTAAACTTGGTAAAGTAACATCTGAACTTGAGAAAGTTAATTTGCAGTATGTTGAACTTGAGAAATATAGTACAATTGTGAAAGGAGAACTAACTCAATCTAAGTAGCAACTTGAAAGACTATATTCAACTAGTGAGAAGATTGATGAATAAATATCTTATCAAAAACTATTCTATGATAAGACTAGTCTTGGATTCAACACTTTTAAAGAAAATGAATTAGAAAGAAAGGAACCAGATCTAAAGATATCTAAAAGTATAGATGAGAAGAAGTCTGATGAGATTAACAAATCTGAAGATACACCTAAGGAAGAAGAACCACCTAAGAAAGAGGAATCACCTAGAGGTATGCAAAGAAAATTCAAAGGTAGATGTTTTTCTTGTAATACTATTGTTCATATGAAGAGAGATTGCATAGGTAAGCAATTTAAACCTCTTAATGGTTATTGTTATAATTTTCATGGTTTTGGACATAGAGCTATTAAATGTAGAAAACCTAAATTTGTTGAGAATAATAATAATAGTAGAATGTTTAGAAATACTAACCATGCAGATAAGAAACCTACTGAAGATATGAACAGAAGAAATGGAGTAGTCTGTTATAGATGCAACAAGGTTGGACACATTGCTAGAAATTGTAGATCACAGATCAATCAGCCTGGACCAAGATATGGAAACAATGGAATAGTTTGTCAGATATGTAACAAGATTGGTCATATAGCAAGGTTTTGTAGAATGAACAATAGAGTTTTTCATACCAATCCTAACCCTAGAATTCAGCCAAGAAGAAATGAAGATGGAAGCAACAGTCAGAAAGGATGTTGTACTAACTTAGATGAAGTAAAATTTGGTAAAAGCACAGATCAAGGAGACATATTTAGAACTGAAGGCAGTCAGAAAGGTGAAGTATTAAATGGTAAGAATGAATCTTTACCTGACCCATCTCAAAGTACTTAATTCATAAAAATTACAGTAGAATAGGAACTTAGATTAGTGTAGAATTTGATATATGATGAATTGAGTCTTGCACAATTAATGCAAGGTATTATATGATGTTCTAATGCTATGGTTAAGAGTGCAAAGAAAAATATTATGTTTTGTGAGATCGCAAGAAGTTTTAAGTTTTGCAGGTTAACAGAATCAACTTTATGGAAAGAAGCAGCAAAATAATTGAATGCGATGTTAGATCTAAGTGAGATTGAATTAATAAAAGTTCATGGATAGTATCATTCAATCATAAAAGTGAATACAAGTGTTAAGGAGATCAAAGAGTAGTGATTGGAAGCTTTTTGCAAGGATTTGGTGAAGAATTTTGTGTCGAATCTACACAAGCCCTAAATTGTGAAATCGAGGTATTTTACTTGGCAGATCTTTAAATCAGTTAAGGAATTAGAGGAAATCATGGATATTTCTTTGATTCACATTTTCAGAGATAAGAATAGACCTAAAATGAAAAGGGAATCAGTAGAACCCTTGGAAGATGATCCTAGGTTAGCTTTATCATCTGTACCAGATGGATTTTTACATCTAGAGAATGTTAGAAGTTATCTAGGATGTAAACTAGAGACTATCGGTGATAGTGACTTCATAGAGGAATATCAAAAGATCTATAATCAAGACATGTCATTGAAAGTAGGGTTTGAGAATTTGAAGGATAATGAAATTGTTAAGTATGCTTTGTAATATGAATTTGATAATGAAGAATGTACCAAGATAATCCTAAGCAGAATTCACAATGGAAAGTTTTGGTTAGATGACAAAGTGATAGATATCATAGCTGACTTAATTCATGAGGTAACTGGACTATCTAAAATTGGAGCCATTCCTTTGAATGAAAAAAACATAAGTAAAATAGTCATAGACAACACAAATTCCTCCTACAATGGTAGAGGAATTATAATTAGCAAGATACAACAAGATGATGTCAGATATTTGTGTAAGATCCTAACAACTAAGTTTTGTGCTAACTCAAGAGAGGATGACATGGTAGCTGCAATGATACATGCATCTTATTTGATGTGTGTTGATAAAGTACAAGTTGATATGTGTGAGATTTTGAGGATACAGTTGTTTGAGAATTTGGAAAAGATAAAGAAGACTAAGTATTCACAGTTTCGATTCTCATCTTTAATCACTTATATGTTCTTTCATTTATTGAGAAGATTTCCATTCACCATTGGAAAAGACTAGAATGATGGCCAAACTACAATGGAAAGGATTAACCAAGTGTATAGGAGGCATGTTATTGATAAAGTGAATGAAAGTACAGTGTTGGTAATTAAATCATTTCAGAATTTGATGTCTAGCAGATCAAGGATCCCATAGTCTCTTGTGGAGAAGTATAAAAATGAGATATGTTTCATGGTTGATACTGACTTTACTTACATTGAAGCAGTACAACCTAGAATAGAGTTCATAGACCCTTTTGGCTATGAGATATCTGAGATTGAGACTGAAGAATATGTGAGCAGATTACTTAAGTGCAAGTTGGACACTCACTATAACAGGTTTGGAACCTTTGAGGAGAACTTCAACTCCGCAAAGACCATCCTTGAAGAGAAGTAGTCAAAGAAAAGAGTTGAGAGTACTATCAAGAAAATTCTAAAAGATACAGGGATGAATGAGCATGAGTTCTTGGTAGCCAAGAAAACATCAGCATCAGTTAGAGAAATTAGACAAAAAGAAGTTTTGTCTATTCTACCTCTATCATCAATTGAAGCACAGCAAGGGGAGACACCAGTTAAGGTAAAAGTGGAAGAAATAGAGAAGGATCAAGAAGGAAGAATATCCACTAGATCAACCTCCTCCACACCTAGCAAAAGAGTAAAAGAGATTGCTACTGGACTGGGTAAGAGGCAAAAGACATTGGTGCCACTAGTTCAAAGGAAAATTGTAGAAATCAAAGATGATGGAAGCACTCCTGTTAAGAAGAAAACTTGGAAACCTAGAGTTGAGAAGGTTAATGAACAAATTATTCAAGATGGAGACTTTACAAAGATGAACAAATATTATGATCTTTATGATTATGCAGAAAGACTGAATCTAGAAAATGTAGTGGTGAAGCATATGATTTTATCTGATAAGAAATTTGATACAATTTAGGGTAAGATACCTGATGACTTGTACAAGAAACATGTAAATAGGAAGAAGAGAGCATCAGAAGAAGACATAGATATTAGAGAAAAGCTTGTAAGAAAACTTTGTGTTGTAAGAGATGAAGTACACTTCAATCAGATTATGAAGGATGTAAGCACCCATTTGAGAACCAAGAAGAGAACTATTCAGATTATGGGAGGTAGATATGAAGAAGTTAATGTAGAAATAGAGCAAGCAATCATTAAGGTAATGTTAGAGAATGCTAGAGAATCATCAATTGTAGTAGAATTCAAAGATCAAGCAACAGAACTAGAAGAAGAGGACATTCCCTCTCCACCAGCCATAAATATTGAGGATGAAGTAATGAATGTTGAAGGAACTAAGATCACCTTGGATAGTGATGATAACTTATTCAAGAATCTTGAAAACATTGTTGACAATTTGGCTTTTGAAGAGCAAGAGACTACCAAAGGAGAAGAGAAGATAGAAACCACAGTTGTAGAACCTAAAGTGACAGAGAAACTAGAACCTGTTCCCACTCAAGAAGAAATCAGTCTTACACCTGAGACTGGCAAGAAAACTCAGATTGGTTCTATGATTGAGAATTTGGTAAAGGAATTAGATGATGATGATTAGATGGAATTGATCACATCTTTGAACAAGATCATCAGTAAGAACAAGAAAGTAAAGAGTCTTGAAGGATGCCTAAAGGAGCTTACTGAGAAATTACAAGGTATTATTACTACATAGATTCTAGAAGATGACGCTCTGGAGAGAGCAAAGAAAGTAATGAAAACTTTTGATAATGAGTTTACAAATCTATCTGATATAGCAAAGATGAAAGCTCAAGCAGCTTATGAGGCCAAAACACTTTTGGAACTTAGTCAGAATATCAGGAATGATATCAATAACCTTGATATTTGTATAAAGGACTTGAGAAAGAATTTGGAAAGATGAAAATCCTTGTACAGTCAGTGTACAAAATTAGAGAACTTGGTAGCAGAGGAAGTTTAGAAGATGAAGATGAAGGAAGCGGAAATTCAGAATGAGATAAACCTTCTTTTGAGCCCCAATGTGAAGGTATTTGATGTTGAGAAAAAAAATTGAAAGATTTATGATGAAAAGAGAGTTTTGCAAGATGATAAGGATAGGAAGCTGAAGAGATTCACTCTTTTAAGAGAGCACATTTCTATAAACTTGAGCACTATTGAAGGGAAACTGGAAGAGTGTCTTTCAGCCAAGACATCTTTTCAGAAGTTTAGTTATGAGAATCTCCAAGCATGCGAGCTTGCATCTTATGGATTGTGCGCACTACTTAGTGTGGAAGATTCAATTAAGAAATCATGGGAGAAAGAGTTAGAGGCTATGAAGATCAATTTTGGAGATTGTGTTGCAAGCCTACCAGATTTGCAATATTGAAGTAAGGTATAACTTTTTGTGATCACAATTTTGTAACCCTCCTTACCTTTTTTTTTGTCATTGTTGTCAAAGGGGGAGAGATATATAGCAGAAAAATTGTTAAGGATACATACTCTTAGGAGGATTATAGTATATAGAGAGGATTCATGAAGTCATAATGATAGTATATACATATTTTTTATTATGGCCACAATTTTGAATTTTTGGAGTCTAAGACTTAGCCAATTTTCTCATATTTTGCCACCAATGACAAAGGGGGAGATTGTTGGCAATTTGGCTGAGTTGGTTACATAAATGTTGTCATTATGGAAACATATGATCTACATGAAGATCACACAGGTCAGAGAGCTAGTATGTCAGAGTGCAATGCAAATTGTCTAAGTATGAGACAGTGTGTTTTTACCAGTGAACCTGATGAAAGTTTTGGTTTGCGATGTTGATTGGAGTAAGTTCAGTGCTTGTGCAATTGAAAATAGACTCTATGGTGACTATTGAAGACTCACCTCAAAGTGAAAGTATGACATGTATGGAAGAAGTTATGACAGTTTTACTAAAGACAGTGTTGAGCCGACAGGACAGAATATGAAGACAGAATTGATAAAGAGTTAAGGGATTATTTTGTTTATCAAAATAATGAATTAAGAATATAAAGGGATGACATCCTAGATGATAAACCTTGGATAAAGATATTTTTCTAATATGATAGCCAACTAGAAAATTATTAATCTTAATAACTTGTATAAAGATATGTAAAGATGTAATAGTAATGTGAAGAAACGAATGTATGTAATAGCGATAGTGAAAGAGCAGTGAAGAGATATTGATGCAAGTAGTATAAGGTTATGTACCTTGACCTACTTTTTAAATCAATAAATATTGTATATTACTTGTTTGGGCAGTGGGCTCATCTGGTAATCACATTTTGTACTGCCAACTCCTAACAGGGTTAAGGCTTCTAACAAGGCCTATAGTCCCTTAATCAGGATTGAGACACTATATGCATGTAATAGACTCCTAATAGGGTCAACATCCTTAACAAGATACTTTTTATTAGTGGATCTTTATGGGTACCATCCCCACCGGGGTTTTCCCTTGGCCAGGGTTTCCTCGAGAACAAATAATGTGTTGAGTTCTTTAGTTTTATTGCTATGCATATTGTTTAGCTTCTTATGTTATGCATGTGTTAAGATAATCTGTTATATCCATAATTGGGCAAAATTTAAAGTTTGTAGAATACTAATTCACCCCCCCCCCCTCTCAGTATTCCCTATTTCTAACATTATCTCTATGACCACAAGTGTTTATATGATCATAGAACAAAGATATGACTATTTTAGTAAAGATTGGTTGCAGGAAAAGAGTCAAAGTTTTCTCAGACCTAGTTATAGTTTTCATAATAGATTTATTGTGCGATGATGAATCTTGGTATGTGCACTTGGGAAATGTTAGAAGATACCATGAAGAATTTACATTATGATCACAACATGTTCTTGTGATTGTTGATATCATCCATGGTATCAAAAACTTATGCAATCCTATGGAAGAAGGTATATATATGTGCTCTATGATGTAAGAGTCCATTTGACTCTAACATAAAATCTAAATACTTCCCCTTAAGGGGTCTCTGAGATTGAATCAGCTCACTAACTTCTACATACATCTCATCCTCATGTAAGTGATGAAGAATGCAATCTCTCAAATCTATGTCTATGGACATAGAAGAAAGTTCATTTCATCTCCTACTCAAGGAATCTACGAAAACATTTTATTTCCCCTTGATGTAACAAACATAAAAATTGTATTCACACAAGAACTCCATCCATCTCCTTTGCTGAATAGTACGGTGTGGCTGAGTGAAGATGTAATGAAGGCTCTGATGGTCTGAATGAATTTCAAATTGATGTCCTACGAGGAAATCTCACCATCTCACTAAGGCATGCACCACTACTAAAAGCTCAAGATCATGGATATGGTAGTTGAGCTCGTGAGTCTTTAGTTTCCTAGACTCATAGGCTATAGCTATCCCAACCTATGTAAGAACTGCCCCTAAACCATCTAAAGAAGCATCTATGCATACATCAAAGTCTTCTGAAGGAACTAACACAACAAGAATGGGTGCACTAGTTAGTGCTCTCTTGAGCTCCTGAAAGGCTCTATCACATTTCTTAGTCCACTCAAACTTCTTTCCCTTTCATTGAAGAGAAGTGTTGGGGTGTACCACTTGAGAGAGTCCCTCAACAAACTACCTATAATAACCAGGTAGACCCATGAAATTTCTCACCTCATTCATAGTGGTAGGTGCTGACCAATCCATAATAGCATCTATCTTTGATGGGTCTACTAAGATCTCATCATATATTACATGACCCAAATATTTGACCTCTGATCTAAAAAATGTACACTTCAGCAAGATTCCAAACAAATAGTTATCCCTCAAGCATTGTAAGACCTATCTCAGGGGCTCTTTGTGCTCTCTCTCATCCTTAGAATATATTAATATATCATTGAGGAATAGAACCACAAAATTGTCAAGTAAGGTACAAAATAATCCATTCATGAGACTCATGAATACAACTAGAGCATTCGTAAGACCGAAAGGAACCATAGTGAACTTTTAGTGGCCATATCTAGTGCAAAAACTGGTCTTGTGAATATCACGATCAACTATCCCCAACTAGTGATATCCTGACTTAAGATCTATCTTGAAGAATAATTAGGCACCCTGTAGCTAATCAAACAAGTCATCAATCCTAGGAAGTGGATACAGATTCTGGATGGTTATTTTATTCAACTAGTATTTGTTGAAAATATAGATGGAGTAACTGAGAGAGGGGGGGTGAATCAGTTAACCACAAAAATATTACCACAGATCCCTTAGATGTCTTATTAATTCATTTACTGTTGTCACTCAGTAAACATACAGAGAAATGCTAAAAACTCAGTTATTGTAGTGAGTATTAATTATAACTATTCTTAAGTATTCATCAGTGATTAACATGCATGCATAAAGAAAATAACATGAACACAAGAGACACCAAATTTAACATGGAAACCCAATATGGGAAAAACCACCAATGTAACTAGTTACTATTTTTCACTCTTCTGAAGTGAGCCCTGTTAGGAGCCAACCCGATTAAAGGTTACAAAACACACTGTTAGGTGTGACCTTGTTAGAGGATTTAATCACCCTGTTAGGAGTGGCCTTGTAAGAGGTCTTTGAAACAATTCAATAGAACTGTCACCTTGTTAGAGGATTTACAAAATGGCTGTTAAACCAACTCTGTTAAGAGATTTTGAAATCACTGCTACAATGGTAAGAAAGTAACAATGAAATGATCTGAATAATGATGCAACTGATTTGCTGATTACATATCTCTGTTCTGCTTTACTAGATCCTTCCTGATCAAATATATCTTTGCTGCTCCTCAAGGATATCTAACCATCCTTAAAAAATTTCTCACACTTTCCTTCTTTTCCACTTGCACACTTTTAATTCACAACTTGACCTTCTATATATACCATTTGGATTGTCCATTCAGATTGTCAAGTCGGCACTAATAATCACTACAAACATTACTAAACATTACCACAGTCAGCTAAATAAATAAATAAAATTCTTTACTGGGCCGACCTTGCTCAGTAAACACTAATCCTGAAAAGATTTCCTTCGATGACTGAGTGAACTCAGTTACCACTGCAAATTCTACAACATCCTTTGAAGACCGAGAGATCTCGGTAAACACAAAAAATCACCTCACTGACTGACTGAGCTCGATAAACACTGAGAATCGCTTAGCTGATCGACTGAGCTCGGTAATCACTGGGAACTGCTTTGCTGACCAACTAAGCATGATAATTGATATGACATTTGTGTGACATCAAAGACAACACACAATTAATCCAACAATCTCCTTTAGATAATTGTATCCAACAATCTCCCTCTTTGGCATTGATGGCAACACAACATGTCATAGCACAATGAAATTTCATAGAAAACATAGAGTAAGGAACATATCCTTAGCTTCATTCTGATTCTCATCTATGAGAACTCCCTCTATTAGCAAACTTCTCTTTATGACTGAAAAACTCTCCTTCTTAACTTCTCAAACTCTCCAAGAAAACTCTCCCTCTTAGAAATCTTAAGAAATTTCTTGAAATATGATAGCAAACTCTCCCTCTTTGACAACAGATGCCAAAGACAACACATACCAGGTGAATAGAAATGTACCTTGAGTACTGATTCATATGCAATGATTCCTTGACTAAGCTACATCAACTGACTGATCTTCAATATGCTCTAGTTGATGCATCACTAAAACTTTATTTAGTGAGCCTCAAATAGGGGAATGACCCCTAACTTACCTCTTAGATACAAGAATGCATCCTTAGGTAGTGACTTGGTGAATATATCTGCAATCTATTCTTTTGTATGAATATATTCCAATCTGATTTCCTTGTCCTGCACCAATTCTCTGACAAAGTGATATTTTATAGCAATGTGCTTGGTTTTGGAATGCATTACTGGATTCTTTGAAATATTTATTGCATTGTATTATCACAAAATATAACAACTGGTTCTTTGATCTCAACCTTCATGCCTTCCAATAACTGTTTAAACCAAACAAAATTCTTTACTGGGCTGACATTGCTCAGTAAACACTAATCATGAAAAGATTTCCTTCGGTGACCGAGTGAACTCAGTTACCACTACAAATTCTACAACATCCTTTGAAGACCGAGAGATCTTGGTAAACACAGAAAACTACCTCGCTGACCAACTGAGCTTGGTAAACACTGAGAATTGCTTAGCTGACTGACTGAGCTCGGTAATCACTAGGAACTGCTTTGCTGACCGACTGAGCATGATAATTGATATGACATTTGTGTGACATCAAAGACAACACACAATTAATCCAACAATCTCCTTTAGACAATTGTATCCAACAGTATTAATCCATACACAACCTAAGAGATACATCTTTCTTCTTTACGAATGTCACTAGTGTACCCCAAGGAGAAACACTAGGATGAATATGTCATTTCTCTACCAGTTCCTCAAGATGCAACTTGAGCTCATTAAGCTCATTAGTAGTCATCCTATAAGGTTCTCTAGAAATCAGTTTTCCTAGCACAAGATCTATATGAAATTCAATTGCCCTATGAGGAGGCATGCCAAGTAGTTCTGAAGGAAACACATCTGCATAATCTTGTGAAATGGGATGGTCATCCAGTGAGGCCTCCTTTTCTACATCATCCTCTCTATTACTGATGGTGATAACAAACAATTGACATCCCTTATACATGATTTTCTTAAATTGTAGAGTGAAGATAACACAGAGGGATATAGGTCTCTTGAATCCTGAAATCACTGTCACATTGTTATCATCATCCAAGCATTCTATCATCTTCTTATGATAATCTAGCTTATCCTTGTAGGCATATAGCCAATCCATGCTAAGGACTAGACCATAGGATCCAAGAGGAGTAACTCTGAGGTCTGGTAAGGTGGTTAAGCCACCAATTTGAATCAAAAAATCCCTAACCATAGAGGTAACATACACTCTAGCTCCTGAAGCTAACTCTACCTCCCATCCAACATCTTTCCTAGTTGCCACTAGCTCATAATGCTCCATAACTGATGGATAAACAAAAGATTCAGTAGCTCCAGTATCAAATAAAATAGAAACATCACTACCTATGATCCTACCTGTGGCCTCAATGATGGTGGCTTGATGCTATGCTTGGCAATCATCAACCCCTAAAAAAACTCTATGGGACTTGCCCATGTCCCCAACTATAGGTTTTGACATTGTTGCCCACTGATTACCTCCTTGAGGATATTCTCTAGCTATGTGCCCCATGGTACCACAAGTGTAGCATGGTCCACATGCCTAAACTTACATGCCCTAAGATCTAGAATTCCATGAACCTCCTATCTTAGTAGACCCGATGTATCCACCCCTATAGGACTGCTAAGTCTGTGCTAGAGGTGTATAAGGTGCATGTATTTTTTGGTCTCTTTTAGGACCCTAAGACTTCCATTTCTTGGGCTTTGAGCCTTGCTAACCTTGAGGTGACCTTTATCTCTAGCTCTGTTGAGACTATTATGGTTGTTGTTCCTATAGCTATGGGGTTCTAAATGACCCTGAAGAGCTCATTTAATTCCCCTTTGATGGGGACCTTTTATAACCTTAACCCTATGGTGCAGGATTATGATAATGAGATCCCTTAACTATCTCCTTGGCTACCAAGGCTTTATCACTAGTGAAATGCAAGTCCCCTAGTTGTAACATGTGTACCATGCCTACTATAGAAGGGTTCAATCCTTTAATAAAGTGATTGACCTGAAGTTTCTTATCCCTCATATACTTGACATAAGGGAGTTCTATAAATGTGTCCTCACACTAGGCCACTAAAAGCCCTCTCTATTGTAGATCATGAAATTCGTCTATGTGACGCTGCCTAAACTGCTTGGATAAATATCAAGCTATGAATACCTATAGAAAGTTATGCCATGTAAGGGTGTTTATGATCAATTTCCCTTTGAATTCCTCATGCTTCCACCAAGTGGAGGCTCCTCCTTTAAGGAGATGAATATAAAAGCATACTTTGAGATCGCTCTCATAAGGATGCAACCCAAAGCATCACTCTAGGCTCAGAAGCCAAGAATTGACCTTTGTCCCATCTGTAGATCCCAAGAATAGAGGTGGTTGTAGTCACATCAGATCTTTGATCTCATTCCCTGTGTCTGGGAGTGCTCTCTCGAGTCTACGAGCCTCAATCCTAGGTGGAGGCTCTAGCCCACCAATAGACCCAATTTCCCATTTGGCATGTCCCTCAACCAACCTTGGAGGATGACTCCTACTTTTTTCTCTAGCTAAGGACCCACGTCCTTCCAAATCCTAATGCACATTCTGCTGTACAACTAGAGGCATTTGGTCGAGGATAATTCTAGCCAGATTCTAAAATGCTAAAAGTAGATCTGCATTTGAGTTTGGAGATGGTTCAGGAGGTGGACATTGGTCCCCTCCAAAAACTCCTACCTTAGACCATACCTCCTCATGAGTTGTGGAGACACGTCTACAACCTTGTTCATGTCTACGAGCTTGTCATGTGAGTGGAGGCATCCTACACACAAAAGGGAAATGTTTGATTACTACGTACTGGGTTTAGGTTCCCAATGTTGACAAACCTAACTCTAATACCAAAATGTCATGCCCAAAAGTTGGGCAAAACACAACTAGTTTTTTTTTCTTCTGAAAGTCTAATGTTATCTATTGAGGTACAAACATGTGCCTCTAAGTTAACTATGATTCACTCTAACTATTACAAGTCTAGTAAACTGAATATGTTAACATAGGACTTGGTTGACTAGGTTGATTGAGAAAGTCACTAGTCATTTTAAATTGTATAAATATGACCTCAAGGTATAATTTTTATGAAATAAGCTTAGGGTTATTTCTGGTCTTTTTTTATTTGTCTTTTTTTTTTTATAACATATGCTCTGTATATTTTTTTTATATTATAATATTATATTTTATTTGTATGCAAGTATCTAACCCTATATTCATTTAGGGTTTCGTAGGGGCCGAACCGAGCCAGGGCAGAGAGGTGATGAAGGCAGGGGTGAACGTCTCAAAGGTGGCCGTAGTAAGTGACACCACTGTGCTTGTTGGTGACATAGGGAGTAAAGTGGGGGCTGGGGCAGCGTGACCTTCCCTTACCCCACTGTGGTAACACAATGGTGGTGGGTCGGTCACGGCCATAGCCTCCTCCACTATATTTCCACAGTGGGTGAAGCTTCCCATGCACGTACCCAAGGGGAGTGGGGACGGGATGGGCTTTGACCCTCCCACCCCACTTAAAGTTTCACAATTCATTTAAATTTAAATTTAATTTTTTTTTGTAGTTTCATTTATTCAAAGTGAAAATAGTTTTTTTTTAAGATTTTGTTTAGTATTATTCTATATATATGTGTGTGTGTGTGTGTGTGTGTGTGTGTATATCTAGGTAGTAATTAATTTAAAGTTAAAATCACTAGATTAATTGATTTATACACTACTTTAATAATAATAAATATATATATTTATTATTATGCCGAGAGGCGTAACCCTACAGTGGCATCAAACCCCCTTATAGAGGTCATAAATAAAAAATGGTGTAATTTTAAAGAAACGATTGGTATTCCACTGCCAGCTCATAATAACCATTGCCAGCATGTTAATAATAAATACTATGAAATGGAAAACAACAACCCCTATACAATGTAATAATAAATTAATAAATAATAAATAATATGAAACACAACAGGAAAATAGCGCAGACGGGCAACAACAAACAAAATGCCAACAACTGTTATACAATGTAATAATAAATTAAATAATAAATAATATAAAATTCATATGGTAGGGATTGCGGTAATTTGCAGCCATCTATGCCACCATGCATAGGGTGGGTAATAAAAGAGGAAAATTGATGCAGTCAAGGATGGAGGATCCAATTAAGGACTGTTCAAACTTGCAGCCAAACCACAACACAGTGGAATTACATAACAATAACACGAGATCTGAAAGAAAACTGATGTCTTTATTCATCAACTAACTGATTACATGCAATTTGTCAGGCTATAAGGCCTTCTCAGTTACGACCAATTACAAAGCAAGAAACAATTCTACAAGATCACGTAGGATCCAACACCTCTCTCAGCTAGCCCAGGTCTACAACACAACAGGACACTGGTAGGCACTCCAAGAAAGATCTAAACTTGTGCTCACAAGCCACCAAGAAATCCTCTTGTTCCTAAGCTCACAAGATGCTAACTTTGCTACACTTCTTCTACTCTATCCAGATCTATTCTGACTCTAGATCTCTACCTCTACCTCCCTAAACAACTACCCAAACATCTTCTTAAATAATAATCTTCAACCACAATTCGGCTGGAAGAAACAATTAATTCCCAAGCCAAGTCAGCTTCTGCTACAAACAAACATTAAATGCAATACAAGTCGGCTCTTAAAAAACCTTACAAATATTAAATTATGCATGTCAGCCTCTAGATCAGCTACCAATAATAAATGCACCAAGTCAGCCTCCCAAATCTCCAAGAACAACTATCGGTAAGTCACAATACCGAGTGTCAGGAAATATACTGAGAAAACATACCAACTAGCTCCATAAGAATTATCAAGCACCAGAAATGTCGAGTCTCCTTTAATGACCGAGCTTCCTTTAGTGACTAAGTCCTACAATGAACGAGCCACTTCAGCGACTGAGCAACAGACATAAAAACTAAGACCCTATCGATAATCGAACATCGAGAAAAAAAACACCAAGTCACTAAGTGACCATCATCCACCGAGATCCACCAGAACTTCCAACTGGAATCACCACCAAGATCACCGAGCTCCATCGGTGAAGCAAAACAAACTTCGACTAAGAACTATCACCCAAATAACCAAGTAAAAGCCTGCCTTTACCGAGCTCATCCACCTTCTTGATCGAGTGCCAAAAAATCACAAGGAACCGAACAAGAAGCTAGGATGCCACCGCATCAGACTCCTGGGGTAAAAAGAAAAGTGTGTCCCACACTTTCTCACCAAAGGGAACATCTGAACAACACCAAATCCACTTCATCTTCACCAAAGGTTTCCATTCCATCATAGGAAAGAGAACCAATCTGCAACTCAACCAATCAGCATGTCCAACATCCTGAACAAACTAAGCCTTCAACCCATCACCAAGGATCAAGGAAGAATCTCATCTCAGAATCTCATCACAAGACTTATCACTGTCAACTAATGACTCAAGTCTGTAACCAACAAGAGACATCTACATCTTAACACCGAACAAAAGCAATTCAATAACACCATCATCACAGAGGTGTTCAACAATAGGTAACTCCTCAACAACAACAACCTGATCAGGCACAACTAGATGCTATGCAATCTCCATGTCAGGCACAACTGACTAAACATGAAAACCAATTTCCTCACCAATTTTAACAAGGTCAACAACATTTTCAACAACCACAAGTATCTCAGCAACAGTCACAAGTTTCTCCACAAGTTTCATGGTAGAATCCACCAACTGACTATCAAAACTAATCCCACATACCTCTAGATGTCTTCTCTCTTAGACCAGTCTTCTAACAAGCTAGACAACTTTCCTCTGGATCGGCATGCTCCAAATCTAGTAAGCTCTACAAAGCTCAACAACACTTTCCTTTGCAAGGTTCTTAATTCGGTTCTCCACATGGTTCAGCAAATCTACTTCCAACCAAGAAAACCTCTCAAAAATTTTCATCTCCACTATATCACAGAGATCTGCAATCGTACCAGGGTTCAATCCTCTCGGAGACATCTCCAAAGATCTTTGAAAACCCTCTACAACAAACCCAACACTGACCACTATATGACAACCTCCAAGTTGTATGCAAGTCAGATCGCAACCTACCACCTCACACAAACAACTAGGCCATGATTCCACAAGTTTAGTGCCATAGATCTGCAACTCAGATCATACAATCTCTTCGCCAACCAGATCAACTTCGCAAGATCAGCCTTGCTAGGTCAACCTTCGCACAAAAAGATCAACTCGGCTCTGATACCACTTGATGCATTCAAGGATGGAGGATCCAATTAAGGACTGTCCAAACTTGTAGCCAAACAACACAATAGAATTACACAACAATAACATGAGATCTGAAAGAAAATTGATGTCTTTATTCATCAACTAACTTATTACATGCAATGTGCCAAGCTGTAAGGCCTTCTCGGTTACGGCCAATTACAAAGAAAGAAATAGTTCTACAAGATCATGTAGGATCCAAAACCTCTCTCAGCTAGCCCAGGTCTGCAACACAATAGGACATTGGTAGGCACTCCAAGAAAGATCTAAACTTTTTCTCGCAAGCCACCAAGCAATCCTCTTGTTCCTAAGCTCGCAAGCTGCTAACTCTTCTACACTTCTTCTACTCTATCTAGATCTATTCTAACTCCAGATCTCTACCTCTACCTCCCTAAACAACTCCCCAAACATCTTCTTAAATACTAATCTAAGGCCATAGGTCAGGTGGAAGAAATAATTAATTCCCAAGCCAAGTCAGCTTCTGCTACAAACAAACATTAAATGCAATACAAGTCAGCTCTCAAAAAACCTTACAAATATTAAATTATCCATGTCGACCTATAGATCAGCTACCAATAATAAATGCACCAAGTTAGCCTCCTAAATCTCCAAGAACAATCGTCGGTAAGTCACAATACCGAGTGTCAGGAAATATACCAGGCAAACATACCAACCGAGCTCCACAAGCATTATTGAGCACCAAAAATTCTGAGTCTCCTTCAATGACTAAGTCCTATAGCAACCGAGCCACTTCAGCGATCGAGCAACAGACATAAACACCGAGACCCCGTCGGTAATCAAAGACTGAGAAACAAAACACCAATTCACCAAGTGACCATCATCCACTGAGATCCACCAAAAATTCCAACTAAGAATCACCACCAAGATCACCGAGCTCCATCGGTGAAGCAAAACAAACTTTGACCGAGAACTATCACCCAAATAACCAAGTAAATGCCTACCTTTATCGAGCTCATCCACCTTCTTGACCAAGTGCTAGAAAATCACAAGGAACCGAACAAGAAGCCAAGATGCCACTGCATCAAAAATTCATCATCTTATCCTTGTATCCAGATGTAACAAATTGAAATGCAACCAAGAAAAATGTCTAAAATAAATTTCTACAGGTTCAAAGATTGAAGAGAAAATTGTACCTAGAGATGATTTGAGAGGCAACTAGAAGTCTGAGATGCTTGATTTATAGAGAATCCCCTCTTCTTCGAAAGATGTGCAAAGAAGCTTGATGGTTTGTCCCACACCTCTTCCGACACTCAACGAGGATGTAGGTAAACATCACCAGCTAGCTCTTAGTATTTTATTAGGAATGGCATTGAAATAACGTATCTCTAACCCTATCATAATCCCAAAATTCTCAATGTTTGCAATGTTCGTAGAATTTCCTTAGTAAAGAAGAGGCACATTTGAGTTGTAAGTTCCTCTCGAGAGGTTAATGTTTAGTGATCTACGCTTACCAATGCTTTAATATGACAAAAGAAAATGTTTTTTTCATATTTGAATTACCTTCGCTTTTGTTCTGTATTTTTTCCTCCATTGTCGCTCTGTTAGCGCAAACTGAAATATCTCTTTAAATATTTCCATCTCAAAGCAATACAACATCTGAAATATTTCTTTTAAATATTACTTTCTCTCAAAAGAATACAACATATTTTTAAATGTTTCACTCTCAAAACGATACAACATATACAGTATATCTGAAACATATTTTTAAATATTTTCTTGTTTCAAAATAATATTGTGTATATTTAAATATTTCTCTCTCAAAAAAATACAACATATCTGAAATGTTTCTTTAAATATTTTCCTCCCTCAAAGTAATACAAAATATCTTCAAATATTTGCTTCTCTCAAAATAGTACACACCAGTTTCATTTTCTTTAAATATTTGTCTCTCAAAACAGTACAACATATATTTCCTTCTCTCAAGACAATAAAACATATATGGAATTGTACTAGAATTCAGGACTAATATTTCTGTGCCTCATTTTTGTTACCTTCCTTTTTTTTCCAAATTATTCTTATGAATCATGAGGTTTAGTTTGCTAGATAGTCATGTGTGTGAAAATATTGTTTAGATGCACTGAGTGCTAAGGCTGGATTTCATGAAGGGGTTTCTGAAAAATAGAGTTGTTTGTTATGTTTTAGGAATATTTTGAAGGTGTTGGTCTCTTCAAAGTTTAAACATAGACATTTAATGAATACAATATATTTGTCTTCCATATCTTGTGCATAAAAAAAGAAGTAAAAAAATAATTTTCTCTCTAAAATTATTTTTTAATAGTTTTTTTGAAATTAAATGTTCAACAAGTGGAAAAAAGCATTCATATGATTGATAACTCTAACCCTAACCTTAATTGATAACTAGAAATTAGTTTAAAATTAATTTTAAAATATGAAATTATTCCTATGCTAAAGGAAAAATAGAATAGAATAGGAATGTTTCATATATATCTAAAAAAATTAGAAAGATTATATATATATTTAGATTTTAGTTTAAGATTTGTTATGAATTTAAGTGTTGATGCATTTAAATTTTTAAAAATAGTAGTTTAATTCAATTTTATAATTTAAACAATTTACATGAAAAAAATTATAGATTAGAAGTATTGCTTATTTATAGATTAATTTGGATTATTTTTTCATTTTCTATTATCTCTAAATAATATAAATTCAAATTTTAATTAAGAATATATTAATAATAGATTTAATTTAGTAAGTATAATATATCTTAATGCCTTACTAAACCCTTACCTAATCCCTAAATAAAACCTCATATAAATACTAACCCTACCATAGTTATAACTCTAACCCTAACCTTAACCATAACCCTAAACTTTATATAAACCCTAACACTAGCCATATTGTTACCATAACCCTAACTATAATCTCAACTCTAACCAAAACCATAATCTAAAACTTAACCCTAACCCTAACTATAATCTCAACTCTAACCAAAACCATAATCTAAAACTTAACCCTAACCCTAACCCTAATCTTAACAATTTATCTAAATTGAGAGTGATGCTAAACCTAAATATATGACTAACCCAAAACCTAATCCAAAACCTAACCAAGATCCAAATGCTAACCCCATCTCTAAACACTAATCCTAATCCTAACATTCACCCTAGCCATACCCCAAATAATAAAACTAAATATATCATTAACTTGAAACCTAGCCCTAACCCCAACCAAGATGTAAACCTTAACCTCAACCCTAAACCCTAACTGTAAACTTTATCCTAACCCTCACCCTAACCTTAACCATAAACAAACCCTAATTCAAACCCTAACCAAAACCAAATCTAAACATTGTCCTTAATCATAATTATAACCCTAAACCTAACCTTAGAAACTTCTAACCGAAACCCTAATCTAACAATAATTCTAACCCTAACCCTAACTTTATCCTAAACCCTAACACTATCCCTAAACTTGATGTAAACCCTAACCCTAACCATAATCCCATTTAACTAATCCAAAACATTAACTCTAACCATAATTTAAACTCTAACCCTAGACTAAACCATTATCCAAACCCTTTAACCCTAACCCCAAGTATTATGTAAACCCTAATAATGGACATAATGCTAACCATTACCCTAAACCCTAAACCAAACTAAAATTCTATCTATAAACCTTAACTAGAATTGAAACCCTAATCCTAAAACTAAGTCTAAACCTAACCCTAATAATTTTTTAACCTAAGAGTGAAGCTAAACCTAACTATATAGCTAAAAGATATCTTAAGAATATATTCATAATATATTTAATTTCAGTAAGTATAATATATCTTAACCCCTTACTAAACCCTTACTTGAACCCTAAATAAAACCTCTTATAAATACTAACCCTAACCATAGTTATAACTCTAACCCTAACATTAACCATAACCCTAAATTTTATATAAACCCTAACACTAGCCATATTGTTACCATAACCCTAACTATAATCTCGACTCTTTAACCAAAACCATAATCTAAAATTGAACCCTAACCCTAACCCTAATCTTAACAATTTATCTAAATTGAGAGTGATACTAAACGTAACTATATCACTAACCCAAAACCTAACCAAGATGCAAATGCTAACCCCAACTCTAAACAATAACCCTAATCATAACATTCATCGGCCTAGCCATACCCCAAACCATAAAACTAAATGTACATCATTAACCTAAAACCTAGCCCTAACCCCAACCAAGATGTAAACCTTAACCTCAACCCTAAATCCTAACTGTAAACTTTATCCTAACCCTCACCTTGACCTTAACCATAAACAAAACCTAATTCAAACCCTAACCAAAACCTAATCTAAACACTAACCTTAATCATAATTATCACCCTAAACCTAACCTTCAAAACTTCTAACCTAAATGCTAATCTAATCATAATTCTAACCCTAACCCTAATTGTATCCTAAACCCTAACCCTATCCCTAAACTTGATGTACACCCTAACCCTAACCATAATCCCATTTAACTAATCCAAAACATTAACTCTAACCATTAATTCAAACTCTAACACTAAACTAAACCATTATCCAAACCCTTTAACCCTAGCCCCAAGTATTATGTAAACCCTAATAATGGACATAATGCTAACCATTACCCTAAACCCTAATCCAAACTATAATTCTATCTATAAACCTTAACTATAATTGAAACCCTAATCCTAAAACTAAGTCTAAACCTAATCCTAATAATTTTTTAACCTAAGAGTGAATCTAAACCTAACTATATAACTAAAACATATATTAAGAATATATTAATTTAATATATTTAATTTCAGTAAGTATAATATATCTTAACCCCTTACTAAACCCTTACTTGAACCCTAAATAAAACCTCATATAAATACTAACCCTAACCATAGTTATAACTCTAACCCTAACCTTAACAATAACCCTAAATTTTAGATAAACCCTAACACTAGCCATATTATTACCATAACCCTAACTATAATCTCGACTCTAACCAAAACCATAATCTAAAACTTAACCCTAACCCTAACCCTAATCTTAACAATTTATCTAAATTGAGAGTGATACTAAACCTAACTATATCACTAATCCAAAACCTAACCAAGATGCAAATGCTAACCCTAGCTCTAAACACTAACCCTAATCCTAACATTCACCCTAGCCATACCCCAAACCATAAAACTAAATGTATCGTTAACTTCAAACCTAGCCCTAACCCCAACCAAGATGTAAACCTTAACCTCAACCCTAAACCCTAATTGTAAGCTTTATCCTAACCCTCACCCTAACCTTGAACATAAACAAACCCTAATTCAAGCCCTAATTCAAACCCTAACCAAAACCTAATCTAAACACTGACCTGAATCATAATTATAACCCTAAACCTAACCTTAGAAACTTCTAACCTAAAACCTAATCTAACAATAATTATAATCCTAACCCTAACTATATCCAAAACCCTAACCATGTCCCTAAACTTGATTTAAACCCTAACCCTAACCATAATCCCATTTAAAAATAAACCAAAACATTAACACTAACCATAATTTAAACTCTAAGCCTAAACTAAACCATTATCCAAACCCTTTAACCCTAACCCCGAGTATTATGTAAACCCTAATAATGGACATAATGGTAACCATTACCCTAAACCCTAATCCAAACTATAATTCTATCTGTAAACATTAAGTATAACTGAAACCCTAACCCTAAAACTAAGTCTAAACCTAATCCTAATTATTTTTTAACCTAAGAGTGAAGCTAAACCTAACTATATAACTAAAACAAACCCTAACCATTATTTAAATTGTAACCTCAAACACCAACCCCTAGCACTAATTATGATGTAAACCTTGATTGTAACCATAATTTCCTAACCTTAAATCTAAACTCTAACCCTAACAATAATCCTAACTCTAACTCTATCCATAACCTAAACCCTAACCTTAACAATGATGTAAAGTATAACCCTAACTATAACCCAAATATATCTTAGGGTTACTAATCACTGTGTAATATAATTAGGGTTAGAAAAAGTAATTATATTAAAATAATATTATATTTAATAAAAAATATTATCTAATGATTTATTAATTTATTCAATGAGTTATGCACGCTGCCACTGCTACTAGCTAATATATACTCTATATTTAAAATACGACGAGATGTATCGAGGCGTTTAATTTTTTCATCAATCACCTTTAATAAAAATTAAAGTTGAAAAAATTCAACGCCTCGATACATCTCGGCGTATTTTAAATATAGAGTATATATTAGCTAGTTATATATATAATTTTATAAAAAATGAACTTGTATTCATGCATAAACTTTACACTATAACTAACTTTAAAATAATTTAGTTATATATATAAAAGAATAAATCTTTTTTAATTTTAATTATATATAAAACACAACTTGTATTTATAAATTCCTATAAACATAACCTTTACTTTTAATTAACATAAAACCAATTTATCTAATAAACATAAAGGATTAAATCTTTCCTTATTCTAGTTTTAAATGAAAGATATAGCTTTCTAATGCTTTAAATTTTATATATACTATAGTGCCAAAATGAAATTTTTCTTTAAATATTTTTAACTTAAATTCCTATAAAAGACATTTAGTCCTAATTTAATAAAGTGGGAATTGAGATAATACTTAAAACATGTAAGATATTATTTTCAATAAACATATCTACAAAAATTATAGGGTGAAATCTTTCATTTCCTTATTCATGAAAGAACAAAATTACAAGGTTACGACTTTCCACTTTCTTCAAATTTACAAGGATCAACTTTATCTATAAGAACTTGAACCAACTCTAAACACAAAACCACCAAGTGGTGGCTCCCCCAAAACTCCAGCCTAAATTTCCAAGGGCTCCAATTGAACCTACAAGAAGATCAAAGGTTGACCATGGAGGCTCCCCTCCCAACCTAGGCCTTTACAAGGCCACCCCTGAGCTTGGGTATCCATGAATGTAACAGGTAAAAAAAGAGTCATAAAAACAATGAAACTGAAAAATAGGCACACTCAAAGAAAGCAACCAACCCAAGGTTTTACAAAGCCTCAAAAAGACCTGAAACTGTAGGGGTGAAGAGGACTTACCACAAGAGGAGAAGCCAATAAAAAACAAAGATACAAGAGGAATAGGCCACACATGGGCTCAAAATTCCCTTACAACAACATCTCCTCATATTTAAAACCATAGCTTCAAGCCATCAAGTTTTCCCTTATGACCCCCAAATGCCCTTGGGCATGATTGGCATCATGGGGACTCACACACCCATGTACATCCCTCCACACATGGGAGACTCTGCACTACATGAGTAGTTTGTAAACCTTCACACCTTCAAGGTTACTTTTCCCCCCCAAGGGTGAGTGTGTGTGCCTTGAAGAACCCCATAAACAAAATATTCACCAAATAAATACATGACTCTACAAGAATCTCCATGGAAACCCATGGAGTTGAAAAATAAATACACATAGACTTCATTAATGAATTCCTTAAGCTATCTACATGCATAAGAAAAAACAACTCTAATCTATTCTAAAAGGAAACCAACCTCAAGTCCAAGCTTAAGGTAATGAAGTTTGAGATGATATTTTCCCTTTATGCCTTTTTCCTTCTCCAAATCCTCTTCCACAACTAAGAGTCTCTAAGAATAGAGAGTGGGTGAACAACCCTCAATTTTCTCCCAAATCCCCCTAAAAAGGCTCCATTCTAAGGATATCTGATTTCCTCGTTAATGAGGAAGCCACTAAAGGCTTCCTTCTCTCCCTACTTGTCTAATCCCTCATAAATGGAGTTTAAGGCTCATATGGAAGGATAAGATACTTTGTCCAAATTTCCCAAACTTTGATTTTTGCCACATTCAAAAGGAGATATTTTTGGGGTGTCTTTATGAGTTTTGGAGCTCTTAATCAGCTAAAAATGACCCCTAGCCCCTAGGGTACTAAGTGGGGTGGTCAAATCTAACCCTAACTACCTTCTGGAAGCCTATTTGACCCTCCTAAACCCCACCTGAAGTTAATTCACGAAATTCAACTCTCTTGACCCAATATGATCTCCCTAAACCTTAGGGTAAGCATGGTAACTATACTAGGTAACCCCTGGGTTAGAGTTAAGCCTATACTAGTTACATTCACTAGCCATGCCAACCCAGCAGTACATATACATGTCAAGTGACACAACATAATTACATAAGGCATGACTTATTTACACATTTAAAAAATTGAATTAAATACAATCATGCATAATACTTTCATGAATAAAACATAATACAATAAGGTCCATATCTCTTTATAGACAAGACCTTAGCATTACAGTAAATACGTAGGTCCATTCCTGAATCCCTGTTTAGTACCATGGTCAATTTTCTTGCACACTCATTGCACACATCAATAGGTCCAATAAATCAACACATAACATAGCAAGATACATAACGTAAATTAAACACATACTCACTCACATTTGCACCAATGATTCATTGGTATTTAAAAAATATTTACATCTAATCCATATGCATGAAAATTAATTTTAAACCAATCTGCACCCTGATATTTTCTAACATATATATCCATCACAATGCATTATTAAAACTTAACCATGTAAATAATCTGCATTAACTAACATAGGGTATCACCTGAGTAGGTACACATCAAAATCATAATGCTAAATAACATAGCATGGGATCTTATAGATCCTAAAAAATAACATGTGTTAAATGATTCGAAGTGTCTCAAAACAGTGTCAATTGAAGAGCATAATAAGGGAGAAATGGTACTAAGTTATGATGAGCTGGGGTAGGCCTCACAATTAATCAGCTCCTAACATGGCTAGAGCTCCTAATAGGGTTTCATTCATATAGTGCAACTGTAGATATTTGTGGGTGTTATCCCCATCGGGGTTTTGACCTTAACATGGTTTCCTCGAGAAAATTTTTTGGTATCACTTGTGTTCAATTATGTGATGTGGTTTTGCATTCTATTTTCCATAAGATTATATTTGGTGTTAAGTTTAATTAGATTGCTAACAACTGATTCACCCCCCCTCTCAGTTGTGTAAGACATTGTTATTAGAGCTATTGGTCCTTAGAAAGAAAGCTTGAATGCTTGAGGAAAAGATCTAGGATGTCTTAATTCAAGAAAGAAAGTCCAAAGTTTGATGAAGAAAACTTTGATGCAAGGAAGGAGGTAACTAGGAAAGATGCAACACTCAAGATTGAAGATGAGTTGGAAGACCCTCTCACAACTGGTGAAGAAAAGAAGATGTTTCAATGCAACATGATAGCAAGAGAAGCATCGATAAGCACATTATCTGATGGTGAATTTTCCAGAGATCAGAGAACTAGACAAGGCACATGATATATGGGTAAGGTTGTGAACACTATATGAAGGAGATTGATATACCAAAGGAGCCAAACTTCAGAAGTGGAGAGAGAATATGGAGACCCTTATGATGAAATAAGATGAAACAATAATAATGTTTGTTCAAAGGGTTAAAAAATGTGTAACATGGATCAAGAACAATGGAGGAACTTACACTAAGGAAGAAGTCATTCTGAAGATCCTAAGATCTTTGACACCAACGTACAAAAATAAAGTGTATGCCATAGAGGAGATCATACCACTGACCAAAGGTTTCACAAGGGAGATGCTAGTATCCAAGCTAACTACCTTTAAAACTACAGAGCTTAAGGATTCCTTACCTAAGGTGGAGACAACTTTCAATGCGACATTGCAAAAAAATAGATGCAAGGAAAATTTTTGCAGGTGCTAGCAAATCAAGTAAGTACATCAAAGAGTTAGGAGATTATGCTGATGAATGGGAAGGGATTGAAAATCTTGAAAAGAGTATGTGTGGATGAAAAGGTCTTAGCCTTGATTGCAAGGACATAAATAAAGGGCCAAGGTAAGTTTGAAGAAAAGTTACCTATAAAATGCTTTAACTGTAATAAGATTGGTCATTTTTCTTCTAGATGTCCAACTAGAGTTCCCAAGAACAAGTCTAAATATGAGAAATACAAAAAGGATAAAGAATGTTATTATGCTAATGATGGTGCATTTGATTATATTGATGAGATAAATGAACTACTTGGACTTGTAGCAATTAAAGAAGATAAACCTACCAGAGAAGAAAAAGCATTAGTGTCTCATGTTAACAAAAAGGATGATTGGATTATAGAAAGTGATTGTTCACAACACATGACAGGAGATAAGAATAGATTTGTATAGCTAAATATGTATAATGGTGGAGTTGTCAGATTAGGTGATAATACTCCTAGAGATATTATTGGGATTGGATCCATTACTTTGGATGGTAAGACTAATACTGATGATGTATGTCTTGTCGATGGTTTAACACATAATTTGTTAAGTGTTGATCAATTTGTGAAAAAGCGTCATCAATTGGAATTCAAGGATGGAAAGTATTCAATCAGGAGTGCTAAAAGAGATCTGATTGCTACTGGGATTCAAATAAGAGGTAATGTGTTTCATTTGAACTCAAGTGAAGTAAGTTGTCTTGTTGCAAAGATTGATGATAGTTGGTTATGGCATAGGAGATTTTGTCATGTCAACTTTGATAACATTGTAATGGAAAGTAATTCCAATGCCATTAGAGACCTACCTAGAATTGTGAAGCCTTCTAACACTACCTGTAGAGAATGTGTAATGGGAAAGAAAACAAGAAGAAACTTTCAGAGCAGAGCATTTTTAGCAAGAAACAAGTTAGATCTTTTCATAAAGATCTTTGTGGACCAACACAGACTAGGTTCTACTTTGGAGACATGTACTTTATACTTTTAATTGATGATTACTCTAAAATAATGTGGGTTGGTTTTCTTAGAGAAAAATCAAAAGCTTTTGAGAAATTTTGATACTTTAAGGTAAAAGTAGATAATGAAACTGGATTGAAGATAAATTGTTTGAGATCACACAAAGGTGGCGAGTTCACATAAGGTGAATTCAATAATTTTGATGATGAACATGGAATTTTGAGACAAACATCAACACCTAGGACACCACAATAGAATGGTGTTGCTAAAAGAAGAAACATATCAGTGCAAGGACAATGTTGATTGAAGGAAAAGTGGCACACATGCATTGGAGAGAAGCAGTGAACACCACAATATACACAATGAACATGGTCCATATCAGAGAAGGAACAAACAAGACACCCTATGAACTATGGTATGGTGAAATTCCCACTGTTAGCTACTTTAGAATTTTTGGTAGCAAGTGTTTTATCAAAAGAGATAATAGCATAGATAAATTTGATGCTAGAAGTGATGAAGGAATCTTCCTTGGGCATTCCACTAAAAGAAAATCATATATATTTTACAATTTAAGAACTAAGAAAATTATTGAGAGTGTGAATGTCAAAAATGATGAAAGGTTCCAAGTATAAGAAAGAACATGCGAATTCAATCCTTATGATCCAGATTGGGAAATGTTTGAAAAAGAGACATTTTAGAGCAATCAAGATCAGAAAGAAATGTAGGAACTACTACAAGAGGATCTGTTACCAGGAAGTAGCACATACATAAATCACTGTGAGTCAGAAGTGATCAAAACACCTAAGTATGTTGTGATGAATCATCCACATGATCAAATCATTAGGGACAAAAGTAAAGGTACAGGACAAGGTCACAAGTTAGAAATGAAGTCTTCTTGATTTCACAAATTGGGCCAAGGACACCTAATGAGTCTTGCAGTGATGACTATTGGATTAAGGCAATGAAAGAAGAAATGGATCAAATTGAGAAGAACAACACTTGGGTACTAGTCCCAAGACCTAGAAACAAGAATGTCATTGGCACAAAGGGGGTATTCATAAACAAAATGAATGAAAATGGTGTGGTGATTAGGAATAAAGCCAGATTAGTGTGTAAAGGATATTCACAAAAAGAAGTAATTGATTATGAAGAGACCTTTACACCAGTTGTGAGGATAGAGGTAGTTAGGTTATTTTTGGCCTATGTTGCACACACAAATTTTAAGGTGTATCAAATGGATGTCAAGTCTGCATTCCTAAATGGTGATCTAGAAGAAGTTTATATTGAGCAGTCAAATAGTTTTCCTTTGACGAATGATAAAAATATGGTTTACAGATTGAAGAAAGCATTGTATGGATTGAAGCAAGCTCCAAGGGCTTGGTATGAAAGGTTGGACATGTATTTACTATATCTTGGTTTCAAAAAAGGTAGTGGACATAGTAACTTGTACCTAAGATGTAATAATGAAAGTACTTTGATAATAGAAGTATTTGTTAATGACATTATCGTTGGGGGTAATGATGTTATGAGTAATAAGTTTGTAGAAGAAATGAAAGATGAGTTTGAGATGTCAATGATAGGGGGGATGAAATTCTGCCTAGGATTGTAGATAAATCAAAACAAAGATAGAATATTTATATCACAAACAAAGTATCAAAGTATCTAAAAGAGTTGTTGAAAAAGTTTGATATGGATGGAAGTAAACCAATTGAAACTCCTACAGTGGCAGGGAGTAAGTTATCCATTTTAGATGAGACAAAGAATGTACCGCAGACACAGTATGAATCAATGATTGGAGGGCTTCAGTATCTAACACATACCAGGCCAGATATTGCAAATGCAATTGGAATTGTTGCTAGGTTTTAGAAAGATCCAAAGGAGACACATTTTGCAACAGTAAAAAGGATATTCAGATACCTCAAAGGAACAATTAACCTATGATTGTGGTATGATAGGTCAAATAACTTCACATTGAATGTCTACACTGATGTAGATTGGGAAAGATGTGTAGATGATAGGAAAAGAATGAGTGGAAGAGCCTTTTTCCTTAGGAAGAGGTTGATCTCTTGGCTTAGCAAGAAAAAGGACTATGTATCATAGTCAACAATAGAATCAAAATATGTTGCAGTAGCAATCAATTGCACTCAAGTCATTTGGATGAAGTAGATGTTGAAAGACATTGGTGTTAATTCAGGAGAAATTGTTATCATACATTGTGATAACACTAGTGTAGTAAACATGTCAAAAAACCTGGTGATGCATTCAAAGAGTAAGAATATTGTAATCAAGTATCATTTTCTGAGAGATAAAGCGATAGATAAAGTGGTAAAGTTTGAGTACATCAGTACAAAGGAGGAGATATAAGACATCTTCACCAAACCATTGAATAAAGATACCTTTGATGATATAGTCAAGGCTGGTGGATCCAATTAAGGACTGACCGATCTTGCAACCAAACCAATATGCAGCAGAAATACATGATAACAATAACAAATCTGAACAAAATAGAAGTCTTTATTCATCAAATTACTGATTACATGCAATGTGTCAGGCTGTAATGCCTTCCCGGTTATAGCCAATTACAATGCAAGAAATAGTCTACAAGATCTCGTAGGATCCAAATCTTCTCCACAACATCAGCATTCAACTAGCCCAAGTTTGCAATGGGCAGCACACTAGTAGGCACCCAAGAAAGATCTAAAATTGTACTCAAACTTCCAAGCAATCTTCCTACTCCTAAGCTCGTAGGCTACTAACCTTCCTTCCAACAATCTCCTCCTAAACAACTGCCCAAGCATCCTATAAATATTAATTCCCAGCCATAAGTCAGCTGATGAAACAATAAACCCCTACAAACAAATATTAAATGCTAAAACATCAGTCGGCTCTCACATAGTCTTACAAAATAAATAAACTCTCAAAGATAGCCCCAACGGTCATCAGATCCACATAGAAGAATGCAACATGCCAGATCTAGGTCCCCACATGTCCAATGGTCAATCCATAACTTGAGGAGTGCGACCCAAATTAAATGAACTAGTCGGCCAAGCCGATCCAATAAAATAACCCAGTCGGTAAGCAAGAACACCAAGAACCAGAGGAAATAATCGAGCGCCATTCGACTGACCATGCCAAGCATGACTGAGGAAAATAGTTATTGCCGAGTACCAGTGAATCGATGCCTTCAGTCACCGAACGTTCTTCAGAGACCGAGCACCTCGGTAACCATAGAAACTGAGCAACCAATCTCCCAAACCGAGCAAGAACTCCACCAAACCAAGATCAAAACTAACAATCTACCTTCAAAGACAAACATATTTTTGGTTGATATAGGATTGCCAAGAATCCTAGGATGCTCCTGCATTAGACACCCCAGGTAAGAATATTTTCTCATAAGGAAATCAAGAACACCTCAAGGGAATCAAAACATGTATGCCAAATCTGTTCTTCACCCACATCTCTTCTTGTCCTTCATCCCAAGTAGTCTTCACTTCATTCACTGTCTCATGCAGAAAGTCCTGCTCTCCACTTTGTTTACCCCTCCGGTCGGTAATTGATAACAACTGATTCTGACCACTACCGATCACATCAGTGCCTCAATAAGGTTCATCATGTCTAGACTTCTCAATAAACTCAGTATCATCTGTATCTCTCTGTGTCACAAATGTCACCATCTATTGTACCATCTCTTCCAGCAAGACCATCTATTTCTTAATCTCAACAAACTCTTTAGAGATATCATTCTCCTTCTCCTTCAAACTAGACTTAACAAGAATAGGTTCATCAACCTTCTGCTCTTGAGGTCTGTCATAAGGACAACACCTGATAACTCCACATCTCTTAACCCCTGTCTCCTATAAAGGTATCAGCTTATGCTGAGATCCTTCATGCCTAACCACATAGGTATTAGCACGACCATCAAACAAAACATTCCTATCAAATTGCCAAGGTCTACCGAGCAATAGATGACAAGCATCCATATGCAATACATCACACAATATCTCATCAAGGTAAGATCCAATTTGAAACTTAACCAAGCATTATTCTTCAACTCTAACCTTAGAAACATCTTGTATCCAACTAATCTGATAAGGATTAGGATGTTTCCTTCTTTCTAAATTCAATTTACTAACCATTTCATCTAAAGCAAAGTTCTCAGAACTGCCACCATCAACTATGATAGTACATACCTTATCCTAGCACTTACATATGGTTTTGAACAAATTTCTCCTTTGCACCGGTGCATGGACACATGTAGCTAATCTCCTAGTGATAAGTGTCTCACCTTTTTCTGCAACATTCATAATATCTTCTTTAGCAGTCAATGCAACCCTTTTCTTAGAACACTGCCAACTTCTATGACCAGCTTCACAACAGTTATAACAAGTGCCGGTGAACTCATTCTTCCACCTTCCTCTCTGTCCAACATTCTTAGTAACTTGACCACTGCTAGATCCCACATCAAACTTAGGATTCTTTTTCACATTACTCTCAGCAACTGCTTCACCAGTTTTACCAATTTGGTTCCTATTGTTTTGTTTTCCTTCATACTTCCTATTCAACTTCTCTTCAATCTTCAATGCCATCTAATAAGCACCACTGATTGTTGTCATCTGCACAGTAAGTAACTCTTCCTAAATACTAGGTCTCAAACCATATACATACCTAGCAACCTTTTCTTTATCAGCTTCAAAATGACCAGTCCTAATCAAGATTCTATTAAACTCCTCGGTATACTCCTGCACCGATTTGTTAGTCTACTTCAAAGCTTGCATCTTCTTAAACATGTCCAATTCATAATCCATTGGAATGAATTTCTTCTTCAACTTGTCAACCATTCGGTTCCACTTAGTGATCTTTTCTTTTCCTCTTCTACCTTTTTCCAACTGAACTTCTCTCCACTAGATATTTGCATGACCCTTCAACTTAGCCTTTACAAATCTAACCCTATCAGGATCTTCTATTTCTTCATACTCAAAGTACTCATCAATCTCATTGATCCAATCAATCAATTCTTCTGGCCTAAGGCTTCCAACAAATGCAGAAACTTAAATCTTAGGTCTTTTCCCAATCTTAGACATAGCTTTCAGAATTCGATTCTCCTTAGGATCTCTAGCTTCTTTGACAACTTCTTCAAAATGATCTTCCTCAGATTCATCATCACTATGCTCTTTCAAGGTAGGCTTCTTCTTTCTCAATTCTTCTTATAGATCTTGCACTTGTTTCTGCAAAGCCCTAAAATCATCAATACTGAATTCTCCAGTAGCTTCCTCTTCTTCAGAGATCTCACGATTTCTCCTCGGAGGCATCTTCAAATCAAGATCTAGACACAAACACACAAGATCCACTCAGCTCCAATGGGAACAAAATTTGCTCAAACAAGAACAAAATTCACTCCGATACCACCTGATGCAGTCAAGGCTGGTGGATCCAATTAAGGACTGACTGACCTTGCAGCCAAACCAATATGCAGTGAAAATACATGATAACAATAACAGATCTAAAAAAAAATAGAAGTCTTTCTTCATCAAATTACCAATTACATGCAATGTGTCGGGCTGTAAGGCCTTCCCAGTTATGGCCAATTACAATGCAAGAAACATTCTACAAGATCTCGTAGGATCCAAATCTTCTCCACAACATCAACATTCAGCTAGCCCATGTCTGCAAAGGGAAGCACACTGGTAGGCACCCAAGAAAGATCTAAACTTGTACTCAAACTTCCAAGAAATCTTCCTGCTCCTAAGCTCACAGACTACTAACCTTCCTTCCAACAATCTCCTCCTAAAAAACTACCTAAGCATCCTATAAATACTAATTCCTAGCCACAAGTCGGCTGATGAAACAATAAACCCCTACAAACAAATATTAAATGCTAAAGCATCAGTCGGCTCTCACATAGCCTTACAAAATAAATAAACTCTCAAAGATAGCCCCAACGGTCATCAAATCCACATAGAAGAATGAAACACACCAGATCCAGGTCCCCACATGTCCAACGGTCAATCCATAACTCGAGGAGCGTGACCCAAATTAAATGCACTAGTTGGCCAAGCCGATCCAATAAAATAACCCAGTCGGTAAGCAAGAACACCAAGCACTAGTTGATCGACCACGCCAAGCATGACCAAGGAACACAGTTATCGCCGAGCGCCAGTGAATTGACACCTTCATTCACTGAGCGTTCTTCAGAGACTAAGTACCCCAGTAACCATAGAAACCAAGCAACCAGTCTCCCAAACCGAGAAAGAACTCCACCAAACCAAGATCAAAACTAACAATCTACCTTCAAAGACAAACATATTTTTGGTTGATACAGGATTGCCAAGAATCCTAGGATGCTCCTACATCATTTGAATATCTCAGAGGTAAGCTTGGTGTTAGATCCCCACCAATAGGTAACTAAGGAAGTGCACAAGTTCACAAGTCCATCATCTATTAGAGCAATGTCATTGATGAACTTGTTGCAGAAGTCTACTCCTCAGGAGGAGTAGTTAGAAGAACATAACCAATCAGATCGGGGTGATTCAACACCTAGTTGAAAAACAAACAAACAAAAAAAAACAAATTATAGAAAGAAGGAAGGATAGTGGCACCCTTTTCTATTGATGTCAAAGGGGGAGAGTTATTAGTGAAAAACCCTACTGGTTTAGGGGAAGTTTTGAAGAGGATATTGAGAAGGTTGTACTCTTGGGTTAATGGTATTTTCATATATTTTTCCATCAATACCAAAGGGGGAGATTGTTGGAATTATTGACATTCAATAGTTTTGTTATTGATGTCAACATATATTTAGTCATAAGAATCTGAAATTGCAGAACAGTTTAGACAAGATGACTATGGAGAGTGGTACATATGACATACAATTTCATAGCTCTTGCGAACTTGGATATATGTTTTAGGATGTGTGTTGAGCTTATCCCTATGACTGCAAATGTTTATATGATCATAGGACAGAGATATGACTATTTTAGTAAAGACTAGTTGTAGGAACATAGACAAAGTTTTCTCAGACCTAGTTATAGTGTTCAAAATAGAACTATTGTGCGATGATGAATCTTGGTATACGCACTTGGTAAATGTCAGAAGACATTGATAATAAGTTACATTATGATTGCAACATGTTCTTGGGATTGGTGACATTATCTATGGTGTGTTTTCTAGCGAGGAAGTATTTGGGAGCCGACCAGGAAGAGTAACATGTAGATTATTTATTTATGATAGAATCATTGATTGAGCCAACTCTTAGGGAATTATAATTGTTGTAACATGATCAGGGATGACTTGTGTGTCATCACCTTAGATAATGTAATTTTTTTTATGTAATGAGGTCCTATAATGGCCGACCTATAGATGAATTATTATTTCTAACTTATATATAAGGAAGGGTTTCTTCCTTGAGATCAAGTGTGGATTGTGATGGTAATAAGAAAGCTGGAAGGCTATGAGATCTTCTTCTAGCAAGGTAGAAGGTTGTGCTTCTGGGCACAAGGTCTAGATTTTCCTAACGTGCAATTCATGTATTACAGAGAATACTTTGTAAAGGATTGAAGGTGGAGTTAACCTTCTGAGTGTATTTGGGCATGTGGCTAGTTTTAATGCCCTTAATAGGGTTGGAGAATCCTAACAGGGTCTGTCCTTTAACATGGACCTACCTATTGTATTAATAAGCTCCTAACAGGGTTAGAACTCCTAATAGGGTTTCATTCATATAGTGCAAATATTTGTGAGTGTCATCCCCACTGGGATCTTTCCCTTAATAAGGTTTCCTTGAGAACAAATCTTGGTGTCACTTGTGTTCAATGATGTGATGTGGTTTTGCATTCTATTTTTCATAATATTATATTTGGTGTTAAGTTTAATTAGATTTCTAACAACCGATTCCCCCCCCCCCCCCCCCCAACTCTCAGTTGTGTGAGACATTTTTATTCTAACATCCTTGAAAGTTTATTATATAATGTTGGAAGATCCGAGGATGTTGTGTGTTTGTTTATTTGTTTGAGCTTAATGATGCCTTAGGATGAACTTGAATTATGTTCCTAATGAGTTGGTAGTCTACATTGATCAAGGTGGCCAATTTCAATGAATCTAAGTTATGTTTTTGTGATCTTAGTTGACACGTTAATGGAAGATGATAAAATATTTTATAACATATCGGTAAAATGGTTTAGGGTTATGATCATGATCTCGAGATATTTTTTATTGATCTAAGGGATGTTTAGGAAGCATACAAAGATCTTGATGGTTGATTTTGGTGTTGAGAGATGGATGATTATGGATTAGGCTTTTTTCAACCTTGAAATTGATAAATATGGTGAATTAGGGTTTGATTGGTGTGTCATGTATATGCGACAATTGTTTTTAAGATTGCAGAAGAAATTTTATGTTAGTAAATCATTTTTATAGATTTACTAATGGATGAATTTTTTGTCTGTAGTGTGGCATAAAGAATTGCAACAATGGATTTGATTGTACCAAAAAGGAACTGACCGAGGCATAGCGAGATGCTACTATCCAGTTCATGAATTATCATATTGGAGTCTGAGAAGTGTTTGTAAGTCAGTAAGACTTTTTAATTATAATTGTAAGTCAATGTGACTTCCTTAGGGTGGGTGTCCAAGGAGATTTGAGTAGTGAAAGTGAACTCTAGGCAGTGTGCTTGAATGCACGTGTATTCCCAATATTGTAATAAGCTATACTTCTAACAAGGTATCAGTCTTATTGTGGGTATCGACCCCACTGTGATTTTTACCTTAATTTGGGTTTCCACAATAAAAATATTTGTGTTGTGTGGTTTTGATATTTTCTAATTTGTGTTTACATGCTTTTCATTTTGCAAATCATTAATATAGTTTACATGATCAAGGGTTTTGTTCTTGAAGGGTTTTTAAAAAATAAGTATTTTAGTAGAAACTGATTCACCTCCCCTCCCAGTTGCTTGCTTCCTATTTCCTACAGCTAATTAGGTTAGGAATTGGGATATTAGGATGGAATGAGAGTATTATGATGTGGGTTAGTTTAATTAATTAAAATTAATCAAACTTTAGGACAAGGTCATAAGGAATGTTTAATTACTTTAAATTAAAAAAAAAATAGTCAAAAAGGGTAATAATATAATTAATTAAATAAAATTAATTATGTTAGTGGGAAAATAATAAATTAATTAATTATCAGGTTGGGAAGGGTAATTGGTTGGTATGAATTAATAAATTCATAAGGCATCATTTTAGGCAGGTACATTTGGAATTTCAAATTTGGATCTATTTTCATGTTGTATGATTGATTTGTCAATTGTTCATATTATGTGAATAATAATGATAAAGAGGGAAATTGTGTCTTGTGTTTTGGATTGGAATTTAAATGTGATATTTGATTATTGATTTTAAATTATTTCCCCATTCATGTAGAATGGGATGAGCCTTAGGATTAGGTACTAGAGTGGGTTGTGGGAGTAGCTCCCTGACGTGTCCCTAGCATGTAAGTGGCACACTAGAAATCACAATGTGGAAGATTCTTGTAATCAAGTTATAATTAAATAAAACATGGGTAGTAAAATTAACCAAGATAATTATATTCTCCTTACATGTCTTGATCACTCCTATAGGCTAAGGATGACTTGGAAAGACATGATTGGTCATGGAACACTGTGACTCATCCTGGAGAGACATGCCCACTTATGTAGCATTGGAACTTGTATGAACACACATTCTTGTCTATATGATATGATGCCTAATTCTACATGGAGTCATCCTTTATTTCTCATGTGATGACACTTACCCTTCTAGCACTCTAGCATCTAAGTCCTAGTAGTTAGAGTAGTACCTAGAGGATGTTCAAACCTTCCCAATTGGTGTTGAGTAATTGATTATCATAAGATTGGCCTTGCATATGTTATGTGAGTACTATGTGTTGGGATGTTGTATATTTCATGCCTTGATGCCTTATTTTTGACATAATTGTATGAGTGTTGTATCTTCCCCCTTGAATAGATTATTTTGTAAATGAAATGTGTGGAATTTCTCTTTATTGAGGATGTTTACTCTTTGATCATTTATGACATGTATAATTTTTGTTTGGCATTTGTGTAAGACTATATCTCCATGTGTATTCATTTCTTAATTTTTTGTCCATGAGCACAATAGGTGGACCTAAGGGTTCCACATGGCCAAGTGGCATTAGAACCACAATTAGAGAGTAGAGGCCTTGTGTTTGAGGATCAACATTGGGTTCACACTATCCTTCTCTCTCTTTCATTCTTTCAAGTTCTTTCAATATAAGAAATGCAAACCTATGCATATAGAATCAACTAAATTAATGGTGATCATTTTATATTGGATACTCCTTATGGATCTTAATGGTGTAATCAAATGATAATGGAAATAGGTTATAGTAGTTTTGCATGTGCTGGTGTTGGTATCGAGGACAAATTTTATGCATGCTTTTCTACCTTTCTATGTTGTATCATGGTTATGCATATAGAAAAATTTCATTTGGATCTAAAATAAACTTAGAGGTTCCTTGTGTCATCTTGGAGAGAGTTGTAGTCCCCTCAGGACTCTTTCAAGTGATCTTGTCAATATTCTGTAGTGGATTCAAGTCAACCTGGAACCAATTGGAACAATCTAGATGCATCTTGTGTAGTATTATTAAGGGCCTAAGTGTCATAACTCTTGGAACTTTTATGTTTTAGCTTAAGGAAAGAGTCTAGGATGTTTTAGATGCATTTATCTCACTCTCCATCCTTGTGTGTGTTACTGACACCTAATGTTTGGGGGAGTAGTTTGACTATGATGTCTCATAGTCCTTTTTGGCATTTTTTTATTCCTTTATATATCCTATTGTATTTTTTATTGTCTAACATTTTTTTGTTCCCATTGGAATAATCCATAACTTCAATTTTGCACTAGCCAGGATACCAACATGGAAAGAAGGACAATAATGTGAGACTAGATTATCATAGACACTAACACCCAGAATGGATACTAACATGCCAAAATTTCATACAATAGATACTAACACACATAGAGGAGCAAGGAATATTGTGCTAGTGTCCCTTTGGCACAACAATGTCCTTTTAGGGTGCCATAGTCCCATGTGGGTGCACTAGTCCTAAGCCAATGTCCTATAGGGTTTTTGAGGCCCTAAAGGGGTAGTTTGAGCGAGTTAAAGTTGTTGTTGAGGATTGGAGCATCAAATTCAAATCTGAGGTAGTAAAATTATGTTTTTAGTAACTTTCAATAGTGTCGATTTCATCAATTTGTGTGTTTGTATATGCAAGGTGTTGATCATCATACCTAGGACCAAGGATAAATCCTAATTGGCTAAGTGAAGCCTTGTATTTTCTTGAGTTTTATTGTATGCATAAAAAACCTTGGTTTACCTTTCTTAAGGTATCTTGAGACTTCCCCTATAGTTGGATGACATCTAGGGGCTTTAGTATCTTTCTTCCCACTATCGCATTGAGACATGATGTTGTATGCGAGCTATTGGAGCTAGTGGTCTTCAAATTGTTTCATAAGAGTTTCATCTTAGGTTGATCAACCTAGCATGATGTAGACTGGAGGTTGATGGTTCCCTCATCCCATCTTGGTGTTGTTGGCAAGAGAACGCAATCGTGGCATGTGTTGATCACTATTTACTTGTTGGTCATTCTATGTGGCAAGTAGTTTCATTGCTAGTCTTCCACTATTCTCACCTCTTTTGTGCAATAGTGTGGCCTTGTTTTGGTGTTCTTGTGTGTCATGGTTTCCCTTGTAATAATGTGGTGTGCATTATTATGCAAGTGCAACATGTAGTGTTGAACCTTGAGCATTG
Source organism: Chamaecyparis obtusa (assembly GCA_027943335.1). Taxonomy (NCBI): domain Eukaryota; kingdom Viridiplantae; phylum Streptophyta; class Pinopsida; order Cupressales; family Cupressaceae; genus Chamaecyparis; species Chamaecyparis obtusa. Next base: position 713,946 of record BSBK01004189.1, on the reverse strand, counting down.
AAATTGTTAAATTCATCTTGAATGTTTCAAAAAATATATTCTAGGTTTCCTTGGCTTGTTTCTTCGAGGTTCCTTTGTGAGGCATCATAGGGTTAGATAAGAGTGCATATGAGGGACAATTATATAAGGTACTAGGGAAAAATGATGTGGAATATGGCTCTAGAAAGAGATTTAATATTAGATGTGATGTTATGATTTAATATTAGATGTGATGTTCCTCCCCATAATAAATTATCTAAAAATATGAAATACAAACATAAATGGAAAAATAAAAATACAAATTTGATATTATATTGATTTGATGAATTCACATTATAGAAAATTACTAGCTTATTTGAGGGTGCAACCTAATTTGAACAATGCTCAGTACATCATAATTCATAGATAATCTATTCGAAGTTATCAAACTACTTGTTTAAATAATACTAAATATATTCAAATAAACCACTACTTCCAAAGCATGTGGGATAAACCAATTTAGCAAAAGGGACAAATTAAAAAGAATATGTGTCTTGTGATTTTATCAATAAAGCTTAATACAAAAGTAACTAATTTAGAAAAAATAGTTACAGCTAAACATGCATTAAGAATTCTAGAGATCTCTATTTAATAATAGCCCCATTGGTGCATGCAACCATAGGAGTTGATGACTATTAGAGGTGGAGTTTTATACCCAACGTTGGAGGTATAGAGTGGTCACATGCGTTGATGTTAAAAATAAATTCTCACAATTCAAAACCACATTCAATTCCCCTTTGCAATTAAACTATATATTTATAGGTTATTGATACATTATTTTTTGTTTCCTTCTTTTCCCTAATTGCCATCAAACCTTTCCTTGGAAACTTGTAGGCTAATATTTTTGAATGTAATTCTTTATCTATCGATTGTTACTCCTCATGGCTAACAACTTCTTATTTTCACTTATGCTTTCATGGGTCATTAATTTGTAACACTAGGAGATTGTGTTGTATCATTCTCTACTATTTTAAAGTAAATATAGACCAAGAGTTTAAGTTTAGTTATGTGCTATGTAATAATTACTCAACTAGGATGCATAAATAGGTAATAATATATGTGATATATTTCATGAATAATAATAAAAAAAATTGCATAGATTCATATGCATATAACAACATATCCAAAATCTCCATCTACTAATTAAGTATATTTACAATACATCATTTTATGTGCATTGTATGAACAATAAAATATTGTTTCCCTTTTATATTGAACTCTCACTTATTTCTCGTATGTACTTCTCTTACATATCTTATTCCCCTTTTTTTCTTCTTTTGAACTCTTCTTCCCATTTAAGTAGAATACATGTATGTTTTTATTTTAGGTTTCCCAAATATAGGGGCATGTCCCTAAATTTCTCTTTCATAGTTGTGCTCTTTTACAAGTACCACACCACTTTTAATTACACCATGATATTGTGTCTTATTTGTCCTATGATAACTTTGACAATCTCAATGTTCATGGGGAATGATTATTTGAATCATCCAAAATGACTTTGTCTAACCAACATATGCCAAAATAATTAAGATCAAAACTATTGATTAAAAATATCCAATAATTCACATCATGCCCTAAAACTTATTCCCTTTGGCCTTTGTGAGTAATTGAATGCTTGAAGTCACCAATATCTATGAAAAAATGACTATGGTGATGTGTTCAATCAACACAAAGAGAGAATGTTGGCCAAGATTTATTATCCCTGCCCATTGAGGTCAAAGAGAGAGCCATAACAACACGTAATGCATTCGACACTTATTTCTGACTTCTGAATTTTGAAGCCTTTCATCTTCCAGGCTCAACAAATCCAACGCCCATTGAGAAATTGTGTGCAAATATATGGCTAGAAGGGAACCCAATTTTTTGGTATGTTAATCAACTTTTTTTTTTTTTTCATTTAATACTAATTCAGTTTTCTCTGCCTAATGGTTACAACCATTGCAGTGAAACGATAGCAAGATACACTTTGTGTCTATCAAATCTTGAAAAGAAAATCACAAAAATGACTCTTGCAAGCTTGGGGCTGGATAAATAATAAAAAAATATGCATAAATTCATATGCATATAACAACATATCCAAAGTCTCCATAAACTAATTAAGTATATTTACAATACATCATTTTATGTGCATTGCATGAACAATAAAATATTATTTCCCTTTTATATTAAACTCTCACTTATTTCTCTTATACTTCTCTTACATATCTTATTCCCCTTTTCTTCTTTTGAACTCTTTTCTCTCTAAGTAGAATACATGTATGTTTGCTATTTTAGGTTTCCCAAATATAGGGACATGTCCCTAAATTTTTCTTTCACAGTTGTGCTCTTTTACAAGTACCACACTACTTTTAATTACACCATGATATTGTTTCTTATTTGTCCTATAACTTTGACTATCTCAATGTTAATGGGGAATGATTACTTGAATCATCCAAAATGACTTTGTTTAACCAACACATGCCAAAATAATTAAGATCAAAACAATTGATTAAAAATATCCAATAATTCACATCATGCCCTAAAACTTATTCCCTTTGGCCTTTGTAAGTAATTGAATGCTTGAAGTCACCAATATCTATGAAAAAATGACTATGGTGATGTGTTCAGTCAACACAAAGGTAAAACATATGCTAGGGATCTACCATTCATTGGAACTAACCAGTCATTTTATTTTTGTTGGACATTTTGTGTTTCTTTCTAAAAAATTAGTGGGTTGTTGATCTATGATACTTAGATGATGTCAAACAAAGCTTAGAATATGATGCCTCTTTTCAAGACCATCAACCAATGGGTTCATATAAACAACAAACACCACTCCTCTAAGACATTTTATAACTTGTCAATCCTTCATTTCACAAAAGTTGTTAAATTGTAAAAATGAATGAGTTGTGATCTTTTAAAAACCTTTTAAGCCATATCTTACTTGTGATAATGCAATCTTTACAAAATAAGACAAAGAAACCAAATTTTACTAGTCACTACTTTAACATATCATTTATATATTTCACCACCTCCAAAACATATAAATGCTTTTTAGTAAAAATACAATTAATAATTCTCCAATAAGAAAGTTGGTATATATCAAACTATCTAGATGTATATATATGGTTAGCTTCTAGGGATGTGCTGTTATTAAACACCCACTACTCACAAGAGATATCTCCATATAATTGGCCAGACTTCACCATTAATTTTATGGACATGAAGTGTTTCTACGTGCATTCTAACCAGTTGTTTTTGTTCTCCATATTCCCATGGTTTCTATGGAGAGCTCCACTTTAGGCAGTAAGAACTCTTTATTGACTTGAGGAGAGTGAGGTTTGTTTGGAGAAAGAGATCAAACAAAGTTGCATTGAGAGTAAATTGTTATAAATATCTTTTATTGAGGACCACCAATAAGAATTCCATAGTTGGTATTCTATTGAAGATTAATCTATTAACTAAATTCCAAAACTATCCTTCTAGTTTTTAAAAGAATGTACCTAGAAACATCTCACTGCGTACTAATTTGAGAACTATATTTTCTCTTTGAAAAGTAGAATTTGTTTTAGAAATAATAAATAAATGAAAGAAAGATTTTAATTATATCCATGAAATGCATTAGTTTCCACAATCTCTTGATTGACAGGAGTATGTTTCTGGCTTAGATTGTGTGTGCATTTTTGCATCAACGTTTTATATCATACTCTATGATCCATCATCACGATGAAAAAGTGCAAGAATAAAGTTGATGCAAAAATAGCTTGTACTCTCTCATCGTGATGATAGATCACAAAATATAATAAAAAATGTTAATACAAAAATGAACACACAATCTAAACCAAAAACATACGCTAATACATCCATAAAACAAAAACAATATATAAAAGTAAGAACTATAATAAAAAAATATAAAAAAACACAACCACAAAATACAATAGCCAACTCACCAATCATCAGCATAGTACACTAAGAAATACAACCACAAAATATATATAAAAGCTTCATGGTATATCTCACGTTTGTACAAACAAATAGACCTTTCAACTAGGACACTTCAGACCCTTTTAAATGCTTGATAAAGTCTAAACAGGAATCTTTGTTTAATGGCACTGTTGATAAAGCTTTATTGTATTTGAAATCCAATCTGGAGCTGTGAGTTGGACTTGGTGAGAGATTTAAGCCAAACTAAGAATCCACACATTTATTAACATTTCTGTAGTGGCATTGTATAGGACACAAAAAGTAAAGTGCCAGTTTTTAGGACACATTTTGTGTCGGTAAGGCTACTCTTCCCTTCCATAAAGTTTATGCCTTACGAATTCACGTGTTCTACTGCAAGGACATCTTTTAAATACTGTTCTGTGTTCCACTGCCATTATTGCCCCACCATAAACATACACCTGTCCTTCAGCCTGTCCACTGCTCATTTCTTCAAAACATTCTTCATACGGGTACGGTGAAGAAAAAGTAATCTACAGTTCTGTTTTCTTTTTGGCTCGTTCACTTTGGTACACATGCAATTAGGTTTATTTGCTCAATGATTTAGATGTGAGATTAGTAGGGAGAGGACTCAGTTATCATTCATATTTCAATTATCTTTTATATATCAATTCAAGATGATCATTTTTTTTTATCTCTAATATATACTAAATTTCATAATGTTTGTTTTAAATGGATCAAAATAATAGATATAAGTACTTAAGTCACATAGAGAGACAACAAATTTTTTTTTATCAAAATCTGATTTACTATTTAGAAGCTTACGGTGTACTATTTAGAAGCTTACGGTGTACTATTTAGAAGCTTAGGGTGTACATAGTTAGATATAATGACTATTGGCAGCTTTCCCCTAGACTGCGAAGAAAATAATAGAAAACAACTCAAATTGGGCGAAGAAGATTGACCTAAACCATCATACAAATCTGAATTGCCTTAAAAAAATTATTTTTGTTTTTTGGTTTTAGATTAGTGAAAATGTAAGGTAGAGGATTCGAACATCCGAATTTTACTCTTCTCAAAATCTTGATAGTTTCAAATCACTCTCTATTTCCTACAACTACTTATTTGTCATGTCCCTTGCTTATAGCTAAGGCTAAGGTTTCAAGGTTAGATCATCAAATATGATGCCAAATCAGCATACTTTTTATTGGAGGCAGCTAAGCTCCTAATAAAAATGCACAAAATATGCAGATCATGAAGAACGGATGTTGAAAATTTTGCAAAAAATCTGTTGTGTTTTAGAATTTTTCAAATTTGGTCAATAGTACACTTTGGATGTAGCTGCTTCCCTTTTTATTGAGATGTAAAAACACCAAATAAAATAGTGAGTGGTAATTGTGTACTAAGTCATCTCTTATTGGTGTGTTGATGTGACATCACATGATTTATTATTTCCTAGATCTAAAAGGTACATTTTAGTTCAATTGTGAGTCCTCTCATCGACAGTAGCAATTATTTGATTCACAATTATTTGTATTATACTATTAAAAATATTCAATATTAATCAACAAATACAATCACAACTATTAAAATATGTTCAATTACTAAATCCTTCATCCTAATAAATTATATAATAGATTGTTTGATTTCGAATTAAATCTATTATTATATTAAAATACTCCTTAATTATATTAGAACAGATTTTCAGATTAAAATTTGTAACAAACAAAAGAAGGTAACCATACAAGCTTCAAAACTTATTACTTAATCTGCTGTAGCCGGTATATGACTTTCGTTAACTGTTATCTCTCTGTAAATTTTATCATTTAAAAAAAATCTTGATGATTGAATTATTAATTGTTTAACTATTCCTGTCAACTACATTTGATAACTTTCATTCATTCATATGAGGAGTTTTAATTACTCTTCAGTCTAAAATGCAAACTTTCATAAATTCCACTCTTATTTCATTCATTGAACAGCTAACTGAGTACAACTTCTATTTCGGCCTTTAAAAGATGAGTTTCTTGTGTCGGCGATAAAATACAGGCTTATATAACGGTGCATTAATGTACATTTAGTTTGCCTGTAACATTTGCTTAACTGATTCTTTCTACCTCTCTTTTGAATTACTTACACATTTAATTTAAAGTAATGCAGATTGCTAAGCATATCAGAAAGCCAGCTGTACTGTAAAACTTAGAACTGAAAATTAAGCGCCACTTTTCTCCGTACTACTTGTTGGGTAGTGAATCGAATGCTTTAATGAAATCATGTTAAGTGTTGTTGGACTTGGGATGCGGATCGATTAAATGTGAGCTAATATTTCTACAGAATTGCAGGTTGAAGCTTAAAGAAGTCTGAGGAAGCTCATTGCAGTGATTTCCATGGCTACTTTATGCTCAAATCATGTACATAAGCTGATGCTTTTAGTCACGGCAATACTGTGCACAGTGCCAGAATGTATGGCTCGAATGCATTCTCTTGCTCCAGCAAATTCCCCCTTTTATCAAAGGAGATATTTTAATGGTTTTCCAGCACAGGCTCCAAAAATAAGCCCTGCCGTGTCTCCCCTTGATCCTCTTCTGTCTCCCTCTGCTACTCCTATGGCTTCCACACCCACTGCAAATGACCCACCATTACAATCCCCTGTTTCAGAAGCTCCCCAAACTACTTCCATGTCGCCCCTGGTTTCTCCACAGATGCCCCCTGCTTCATCTCCTACTTTTGCACCCACTTCATTTCCTCCTTCATCACTCCCTCCCCAGCTGATCCCTGCTGCATCTCCCACTTCTGCGCCTACTGCATTCTCACCTTCATCACTCTCTCCCCAGCTGATCCCTGCTTCATCTCCCACTTCTGCACCTACTGCATTCCCACCTTTGTCACTTTCTCCCCAGCTGATCCCTGCTTCATCTCCAACTTCCACACCTACTGCATTTGCACCTTCATCACAGTTGTCCCCTGCTTCATCTCTCAATTTTGCACCCACTGAATTCCCACCTTCATTCTTGCCCCAGCTGCCCCCTTTTTCATTTCCCATTTTACCACCAACAGAATTTCCACCTTCATCACTTTCTCCCCAATTATCCCCTGCCTCATCTCCCATTTCTGTGCCTACTGAATTCCCACCTTCATCACTCTCTCCCAAGCTGTCCCTTGCACCCACTGAATTCCCACCTTCATCACTTTCTCCTCAATTGTTCCCTTCCCAATCTCCCATTTCTGCACCCACTGCATCCACACCTTCCTCACTGTCTCCAATGGCATCTCCTGTTTCATCTCCCATTTCTGCCCCCACTGCATTCACACCTTCCTCACTGTCTCCAATGGCATCCCCTGTTTCATCTCCCATTGCTGCCCCCACTGCATTCACACCTTCATCACTTTCTCCACAGTCATCCCCTGTTCCATCTCTCATCTCTGCACCCACTGCATCCACACCTCCATCACTTTCTCCACAGTCATCCCCTGTTTCATCTCCCATTTCTGCTCCCACTGCATTCACACCTTCATCAATTTCTCCACGGTCATCCCCTGTTTCATCTCCCATCTCTGCACCCACTGCAGCTGTGCCTATCTCTTCTGCTCCACAGATCTCGCCGCCGGCGATTTCCCCATCGCCAGTTTCAATGACGACAAGTCCAACTCCTGCAGAGGCGGCTCCCGAGATCTCACCAACGCCGGCGTTTGCACCCAAATTTTCACAAGCTTTCTCCCCCCTTTCGCCTGCAACACTTGTAGAGGTATGTTCATCATTTTTATTTTGCAAGTTTCTATTACAGACAGATGGTTTACATATTCTTGGTTCCAATTTCCCCGATGACAGTCATTAGTTTGGTACTTGAAAAATAAACTTGGATCTGTTATCAGGAACCTGTGATGAAACATTGTGCAAGTTGTGTTTTGTTTTTGTTTTTTTAACGGAATGATTTAGGTGTCAATTTTTCATTAATAGTTGTTGATAAGCTTATAATTAAATACGTTTATTTTTATTCTGTTGAAATATTGCTTGTAAGGTTTTTCTAATTGTCGAAATGTAAGAGTGAGATTCAGATCTGTTATCTTTCTTGAATATTTGAAAAACCAAAATTTATTATTATTTCCAAAATAATATTAACAATCGATTTATTTTAAAATAAAAATTAAAAATAGTCAATAATTAAATTATATTTATGATTTTTATAATTGACAAAAAAATTCAATCATTTTATTTTGATATTATTTAATTTAAAGAAAATAAATTAGGGCGTAGAATTAATAATAGGGGTAGAGCATTAAAGATAACCAAATAAGGTAGGGATGTCTAAGCAGCCATTAGATTCTCTAATGATAATGTTACCAAGCTGGGGCTTAAGTTTTTTTTTTTATAACTCTTTTGATAAAAGTTAAGTTTATGATGGCTGCAAAGACATTGGGAAATAAGATTGCATTGTATACAATGTGTGTACATACATGTATACATTTTACAATATTTAATCTTGTTTAGCATTTAATAAGTTTAACTTTAACTTGGTGATTTGTGTGCTAAAATGTTAATTCTTCCATCATTATTTAAGTTAGATTTGAAACTAATCTATTGTGGAGCTTAATCATGCTTATATTTATATCTATATCTATATCTATATAAGTTTTGTATTTGTTATCTTAAATTATCATCTATGCATACATACTATACACCTTCCTACCAACTTGCCCACCTAGCTCCACACACACATGCATTAAACATCAATGCACATCTCAATGGTCAAGATTCATTTCATTTTAAATCCATGACCATATGATATTCAATGAGGCACAAAGTTGAGTATGGCTTGCTAGCTTGTCAAGTTAAGGCTAATATATTGACAACGGGTAGTGAATTCTTTTTGATATTGTACATGGACTACCATTAAGCCAAAAGGAAGGTGTAAAATATTTTCTAGGTTCATGTTTGTGTGACTTGCTAAGTGTTAAATAATCACTCTTGGTCTATAAGAAAGCCACTTATGAACTTTGGAGCCTACTATCATTGATCAACATTGAATATAATGTAACACATAGACTTATGAAGTACAACTCAGTCTTATAGCTTGATTAGTATTTCGAATAGAGGATCTCAACTACGAGACAAAACACAAGCTTTTAGGCCTTAACATAGAATAAAAATGTAGTTTGAAAGTTGTGAAAAGCACAAAGAGATGGAGCATAAGGTTCAACCAAATTCAATAAAGTATTTTACATGTATCCATCATTAAGATTATGGAGTGATGATTGGTATTAATTTAAAAACAAAGCTCGAGATCAAACCATAATTCATGGATATAAAGGCCTTTTCAAACCATGATGTGTTACCAAAGTTTAGGTTCACAAGTAAAAAGTTTCAAAATTAGTATTGGGAAACACCTAAAATGAACTATATAGGGCTTCAATATAGAGGCATGTGAGGATTTATTTGAACCTAAGCTAATGAAAAGCTTCAAAATATCACAAATACTTGTGAATCCCAATGATTGATTCTAGGATTGAGTTGGTTACTTTATGCATCATGTTTTGCTACATCACACAAGTCTTGAAGACAAAATGTAAAAACTATTATTGACCTCATCTTGCAATGTTTAAACTAATGAATGTGTTGCATTATGTCTAACAATCATTAAATTTTGTAATTATATCCTAACAAAAAACTCCATCATACTAGCCATATTATCAATAAGATATGCAAATGGAACCATTATCACCTTTGTGAACCAAGGATAATTCAATATCCAATAACCATAGAACAATAAGCACACTCCACAAATACCATTCTATCACTCTTCCTTTCAATTATTTTAAATAACTATCCAATTATTACTCTCAACTTGTTGTTTTGTGTAAAGGATGTCTTGTAGTTGCTTATGTTCTATAATCTTATCTTAACTCAACTAATATTAAATTTTATATTAGGTCTTCAATTTTTTATAGTTGGGTCAATCAATAATGACTCTAAATATGTTCACAGTAGTACCAAATAATTTACAAAAATGAGTTAATTTTCAAACTTATACAAATGTAAAAAATAATTGATTATGTGAATCTTATATAAATATAATAATTTGAACATCTCTTCTATCAAATTTAAGTAGTGTCTTTTCTATCAAATTTATCAAAATTATTATTATACTTATCACTTTCATCACTTTCTCTACAGCTGTCACCTGCTCCTGTTTCTACACCAACTACATTCCCACCATCATCACTTTCTCCACAACCCTCCATTGCTTCACCTCCCATTCCTTCACCGGCTACATTCCCTCTATCACTTTCACCGCAGTTGCCCCCTGCTTCATCTCCCATTTTTACATCCCCACCTTCATCTCCCCTTTCCGCACCCACTGAACTCCCACCTTCATCACTTTCTCCACACTTGCCCCCTACATTGTCCCCTATTTCTACGCCCCCTACATCATCGCCTGTTTCTATGCCCACAACAATACCACCTTCATCACTTTCTCCCCACTTGCCCCCTACATTGTCACCTGTTTCTACGCCCCCTACATCATCCCCTATTTCTATGTCCACAACATTACCACCTTCATCACTTTCTCCACACTTGCCCCCTACATTGTCCCCTGTTTCTATGCCCCCCCTATCATCTCCTATTTCTGCGCCCACAACATTCACACCTTCATCACTTTCTCCACACTTACCCCCTACATTGTCCCCTGTTTCTATGCCCCCTGCATCATCCCCTGTTTCTGCACCTACAACATTCCCACCTTCATCACTTTCTCCACGCTTACCATACTTGTCACCTGTGTCTACACCCACCACATTCCCTCCTTTATCACTTTCTCCACACATGTCACCTACATCATCCCCTGTTTCTACACCCACTACTTCATCTTCCCCTGCATTTCCACCTTCATCACTTTCTCCACAATTGCCTCCTACTTCAACTCCCATTTCTGCTCCCTCTTCTGCTCCACGCATCTCTCCCACCATGGTGCCGCCTGTGATTTCCCCTTCGCCGGTTTTCATGAAGACAAGTCCATCGCCTGCAGAGGTGGCTCCCGAGATCTCACCAATGCCGGCGACTCCACCTCAATTTCCACAAGTTTTATCTCCCTTTTCGCCTGCAACACTTGTAGAGGTATGTCTATTTTGTATTAATGAGTCTATTTGTCATTTTTCTCTGCACGTTTCTCTACAGACTATATACTAACAGGTTCAATAATAAATTTGGTACTAAACAAATAATCGTCATGGTCAAATTTAGTGGAGTTATCAGCGGACTTGTGATTAACAAAAAAAAAAAATGCTTGAGCTTTCGTTTTTAAAGATTGATTATTTTATTTTAGGTGTAATAATATTAATAAATTTGTTTTTCATTAGTTTAAATATTATTATTGTGAGGTTTTTTTTATTGATTTAGGCAGTGCTTTAAGTTGAAATTTAAGATTAAACAATAATAGACATATATAGAAAGGCCTTTTGACATCAGAAAGTCTTTACGAAGTTGGAATTCGTGAGTAAAGAGTTCCAAATCTAGCCTTAGCAACACCTCTATTACACACTAAAAGGACTTTAAACCAGAATATGCCAGTATATCTATTAAACTTCATTTGAATCCAAGCAAACATTTTTTTTAATCAAATCAAACACCACCAAATAACAAACATTTTTTTTTAATCAAATCAAACACGACCAAATAAGAGCATAAATAGATGTTTAATGAATTTCAATACTAAAAATGAAGAGAAATTGATTTCAAATATGAGACTCTTGCAAGTTTTTAAATTTCATGATAGGAGTCTTATGTTTAATTAATAGATAAGACATAAACAAAACAAATTATAAAAGGTTTTATAGATAACAAAGCACATTACATGGATATACCCTAACCTAAGAATAGATTGTAGGCAATAGTTTTTTCCTTAATAATAAGAATGAAACAATTTTATTGTAGTTACTTAATCTATGTTTCATGTTCAATCTTAGATTTGGATCTTCTCTCTCAAATATTTGAAGATTCTAATGATTGATTTTCTAATTGAATTGGCTATATTATGTATTGACTATTGTACATCACACAAGGCTCCAAGATAAAATATAAAGACCATTATCAACCCCAAATTATGAGTGTTTAAACTAATGAATATGTTTGATTGTGTTAAACAATTAATATACTTTAATGATTATCCAACAAATAAAACTATTATACTAACTATGTTATCAAAAAAGTTTGCAAATAATACTATTATTATTGTTATAAACCAAGAATAATTCAATACATTATGATCATACAACAATAATCACACCCACACCAACATAATTTTAATTTTCTTTCCTTAACTATTTTAAACAACTATATTTTTAATACATTAAATATTCAATTGTTTATGTTCAAGAATGCTTTGACTAGCTAATGTTCTATACATTTTTCTTTACTCAAATGAAATCAGATTATACCTAAGATTTTCATTGTTTATTTTTAATCTGTTTAAATATTATACTTTTGACATGTCTTCTATTAAACTTAAGTAAATTTTTAATAATATAATTTATCTCATCTACTAAATTAGACTATACCATTTTTTTAACCAAATAAAATTGCAGTTTCTAATTTCATTAACTTATTATTTACTTGTTAAATGGTGATATTTTTTTTTTTGGCTATTTTCAGGGATCATGGGCTACCTCACGAACTAAATTCGGCGTTTCAGTTTCAATTGTTTTGCCCATCTATTTCTTGCTATTTCTATGAGTACGCAGATTTGCAGAGCATGAGAAGGTTAAATTAGTAAGGTGGAATATAGATTGTTTATTCTATGAACTGTGCAAGTAGTTTGAATAAAACTGGATTTCTTAATTCTATTTATTCTTCTTTCTTTATGTAATACAGTAGATAAAATTGAATATCTACCTGTGAATAGAATGATAGAAAGAATAAAGATCATGGCTCGATCTCTTAAAAATGTGATCAAGTACCTCAGTAAGATATGTGTCTTATATTTTTGCAGTGTTTGATATTAATAAGAGTGTTTTTGGTATTAATTGCGTTTTTAAATTTTTTTAAGTATTGTAATATTTATTAGCATTACATTTTAAGTTGAAGTTATAATCTATGATGTGATCGAATATGAAAATTCAAAAATAAATGGAAATGAAAATATTTAGTTAGTTTATTTTGAATTGTAACTTGTTAGATGTATTGGAAGCATAACAATTTTTTAAAACAAATAGTTGCATTTTATGAGAAATTAGTTGAGAACTACAATTAAAAAGTTAAACTAGGCTCAAATGACAGTAACATTATTTTTGAATTGTAACTTTTTGGATGTATTGGAAGCATAACAATTTTTTTTTAAAAAAATTCATTTTATAAGAAATTAGTTCAAAACTACAATAAAAAAGTTAAACTAGACTCAAATATCCAATCTCTACTAATTTTTAGATGTTTGTTTTAAGGGCCCTTAAAGTTCTGTGTGATCTTAACATGAAAATTAGTTTGAAGACTTCAAATTTTGCATATGAAAAAAATAATCTCTCCAAAAACTTTGTAATGGTTCCAAGTGAATAACTTTGAACAAGGTCATAGACAAGTAGCTGTGTACTATATCTTAGAATGTTGTATAATAATATTGCTACATTATTCTTTTTGGAATTTGTAATGCAGAGTGATTTTTTTTGTTTAGTCTTTAGGTGTTTCAAATAAACTATAAGGGCTAGTCTTTTTAAACCAATTCTCAAATATGAAATGAATCTTTTCATGCATCAACAACTAGTAGCTAAGTGGAAGAAAAATAAATAGGTGTAGATTTAGTTTTAAATTATAAAAACTCAAGATCCATTTAGATGAGTGTAGAAGTGACCTAGCTTGTTTATTAAAATGTAGATCTAACCTAGGGTCTTATAAAGAGGAATTTGAAAAATGGAATTGTTTCTTCAAAATGAGTGCAAGAATGGAAAGATAACAAATATGTATAGGTCATGTCCTATCTCTTAGATATAAATATATTGTAAGATATAATCACCAATATGAGAAATATAAGTGTTACAAGTAGCAATTGTCGTTGCACCAAAAGATTGATCTGTTAATGCTAGATATAACCACTAGACTTATAGAAGACACAGGAGGCGGTTAAGCCATGTTGCGAACCTTGCGAGAGACGCTGGCCCACTGCCAACAATCCCCCTCCTAGTGTCACTTGTCGTGGCTTGCGTGGATTCAAACCTGTGACCAAGCTCTGATACCACTTGTTACAAGTAGCAGTTGTCGTTGCACTAGAAGATCGACTTGTTAATGCCCGATACAACCACTAGACTTATAGAAGACACATGAGGCGGTTAAACTATGTTGCGAACCTTGCGAGGGACGCTGGCCATTGCCAACAATAAGGAATAAATGTATAGAGATATAGAGTATGAGAAATAGATATTAATGATATGAATGTACAAAAGGGTAGAAAGGATTATAAGGATGTATATGATGTACTTAAATGATACAAATACTCTTGGTCTCCAATATAATGTATTATATATATGTTGTTGATAATCTCTTGTTAAGAGCTATCCATGTTCCCTTAAAAGGACTAAGTTCTAAATTTGCAACACTAAGAAAGTCATTGGGGCTCACAAATTTGGTTTATTGTTAGGAAAATGGTGTCTCAACCTTGCATTTAAATAAGGTTACTATTTATAGAAAGTTTATATTTGAGAAAGGATGGCTCAAAAATTTCCCCAAAACTACCCATTATTAAGATAAAAATGTTGGTAAATTTTCATTGCAAGATCATGTCTAGATTTGAAGATATTAAAGTTTCTATTTTTGAAGTTGCAAATGAAAGTTTTGAAGTTAATTTTGAAGGCATTAAAGGCTCTAAAATGACACAAAATTGTCCATAACTAGTGTAGTGGTTTTTATCTTGATATAGCATGTAATGAGTTTTTTGGTGCTTCAAATAATTTGTCAATTGGACACATGGTTCAAAAGTTATTACCTCCAAAATTTGGGTCTCTTGAAATAAGAAATATAAAATTGCATTAGACAGATAAATCAAATGCAAAAGGGAGCTATATGTGTTGGTATATGTTTTGACACATCATAGGGCATCTTAGATTGGAGGTAAGATGGGCACCACATTTTAGGTTGTTTTGTCCATGGTTTTTTAATACCATTTGATGATTTCATGTATTGTATCTCCTCTATATTAGGTGTGTGAGATGGAGGTTGCGCATAAGAATCTTATAGCTATTGAGTTACCATAGAATATGTGGTTGATGATACTCGTGTGGAAAGTGTGATCTACATGTACATTGTATTCTATTGTTGATTTTTGAATAATATATTGGATAAATTTTGGAATATGGGGTTTTTCTCTTAAAAGAGTTTCCCCCACGTAAATCAATGTGTTGTGGTATATATGTTGATTATGTTTTATTTCTATTAAGTTTATGTAACTATCATAAAGATCTAAGAAATTTTTTTCATAACCCTCGTCTAAAGGTTAGTGTAAGAAGTTGTTCCATTACCTTAATTTATTCTAGTAGGAAGGTTTTGGATCTAAGATTTATTTTGATTGCAAGTGATATTGAGATAGATTTATAAAGCTTATATTTAATAGTTTTAGGATCTTAGAGATTATAATTTAGAGTTGATGTGGATTGTTTTGGGTTTAATTTTCAGTAGAGGGGAAATTTTTTTAGGAAACGATTGGATTTAGTTGGAATTAAGGTTTTGATATTTAGTTAGATTTTGATTTGGGTATAGGCATAATTACGGTTGGAATTGAAATTTGGATTATGGTTTTTGAATGGAATTAGTTTGATTAGGCTTATGGTTTGGATGATGGATTAGGATGAGTGAATTAGTTTTATGATTTAGATATGGATTTTGGAATCATGTTCAAATTTTAAGATTGAATTTTTGATAGTTAGATATGAACCTTAGAAATGTAGATTGGGTTGTGATGTTGATTTTTAACTTGTTTTTTTTTAAGTTGGTGGTGGATTCTCAACTTAACAAGAGGTTTGAAGAAAATAAATTTGATGTCTTCAATTTTTTTATTTTTATGTAATTTTAAAATGTTTGATTAAAAAAATTATAGAAAATTATGGATATCATCATGCCTATCCAATAAATAGGTTTAATCAAATTGAAATATTGAATTGGATATCATAAAGGAAATGTAGTAAATGGATTAACCACTATCTTCTATTTCTTTATAACCAAAGGAGGTGGTCCTCTTGGTCCTATTCTGTTATCCTCTCCATTGTATATGAAAAAATTTGCTATGTGTCCAAGGTTGTTGCATTTGTAACATGTAGGTGGTCTCCTTCTATCCTGATTTACCTGCAGCTTATAATACCTTGCAACATGCCCAAAGTTATTGCATTTGTGGCATGTGATCTTGGCTTCTGACTCTTCTCTGATGTAATCTTGTTTATATCTAGACTGATCAGGTTTTCTACATTCTACTTTCTTATGTCCATAATCATAACAGTTATAGCAATAACTAGAAAAAGGTTTGAAGGAACTGTTACCTCTACAATCTCTTTTCATGTGTCTCAAGTTTGTTGCATCCAAAGAATCTACCTCTAAAAGGTATGGTCTGATCTCTATGTCTCTCAAGAGTGGGTCTTTCTTTAGTCTTTGCTTCATGTGTTTCTTCATTAGTTTTAGAACATTTTGCTTCATTGAATCCAACTCTAGTTATGTCTCCTTTAGGTTTTTGTCTTTCTCTTTGTCCATCAATCTTATCACTTCTCATGTGCAACTTCTATATGCAATTTGGATTGAGTGAGTTCTCCTTTTATGATCTAATTGTACTTCTCCAATTCCTGACACTTATCCTTGTAGTGATCAAGTTCAGTCTTCATTTGTCCTATCTGCTCATTTGCTTCTTTTAGTGACTCTTCAACTTTGTATCTTGCATCTTTTTCATGTTGAATCTCTTTAATAATCAGAAGATTGATTTTCTCTTTTTTCCGCTCCAACTTCTTTACTTGGTCTGGTGTATCATTATTTGAACCTCTTTGATCTTATCCATATGGTCTTGTTTTTGACTTCTTGAAATTTCAAGTTGTTCTTTCAGTTTCTTGATGAAACCTTCTGCTCTTCTCAATTTGAATTTCAGCTCGCCATTCTCAGCCTTTTCTTTGTCTAGGTCATCAAGTGTTGCTTTAAAGTTCTCTTTCAAACTTTCTAAATCTATTCTGATCTCTCTTAAGCTGTTAGGCTTTCTTTCGAAAGGCCAATAGCTTTGATACCAATTGTTATGATTAGGTAATACTGAGAGGGGGGGTGAATTAGTATTACAACACTTTACTTTAAACTTCAACCAATTGTAAATAAACCATAGTAATACAGAAATGGAAAGAACATAAATTCACAACACATAACTCATAACACCATGATTTATTTTCGAGGAAACCCTAGCCAAGGGAAAACCACAATGGGGATGGTACCCACAACTATGCACTAAAATATAGTATCCCTGTTAGGAGCTGATTATTACATACTAAATTTACTTGTTAGAGGAATACAAAACCCTGTTAGGGGTATACAAAAACCCTATTAAAGGTGGTAAGCTTACAAAGCTTACAATCAAAATACTATCACAAAGTGTTCTTCAAAAGTGAACAATACAAGCATCTTCTATGCTTAGATAGTTCCAGTTATAGCTTTGTCAAACACTGATCTCGCATCTTCTCTCTACTCTCAGATTCACATCCATTACATCATCATCACAATCACACTAATCACTTCCACAAAACACTCTATACTTATATTAATTCTGCCATCCAGTCGGCTCTCAAAATACATTACAAAACATAATAATTACTTATGCAAATGATAAGCATAGAGTTGGCAATCTTATATTACCAAAGTGTCAGCAATATACAACATTCATTTGACTTAGCACGTTTCCATACCAACTAACCTTGCCTCAATCATCGGGACTGCTCATATGACCCGTTTCACTGATTCTTTGTCTTCACATACCTTCATATCATTGTATCTTCTTGATCTCTTCACCAAAACATGTTCAACCTTAACTGAAGGTCTTACATATCCAAAAATGTCTTCTACTAAATTCATAAGCCATAATACATCATATATTTTTTAGGAATGGGAACACTGAGAGGGGGGGGGGACGGTGAATCAGTGTTCACTGTATTAAATATTTTTACTTAGCTCTTTAATCTTAACTTGAAATACTTAAGTATTGAATTGAAAATTAACATAAACACGATAGAAGGACATAACACATAACACCAATATGGTTATGGGGAAACCCAAATAGGTAAAAACCCCCATGGGAATTGACACCAACTAGCGTTTTATGATCCTTAACCCTGTTAGGAGTTTCTTTACAATGTATTTAGTACAATGACCTGGTCAAGGGTTGGACCCTGTTAATATTATTTTACAATAACCCTATTAGGGATGTGGACTCACTGTCCTAGATCTCACTTCTCAAGCGGTGAAGGCTACAACCTTCTGATCTCAGATACAAACTATATATGCTGGATGAACTGGCACTGTGACACTACTTGTCTGATCAGTTCCTTTGATGCGTTGATGCTTTGAAATCTTGCAAAGCTCTAATACATCTTAACAATTCTTTGCACACTTCTTCTCTTCTTGTATTCACTCTATATCAACTCACATGCATAATTACAACAGTGCATCTACTATTTATATGCGCATATAAAACAATTAACTAGGTCGGCCCTTTAATCGATTACACACAACGCTTCCAATTGAATTGGCTCAAGAGTGTTTAAAAACAAAGTTAATTACATGTCTATAACCTAATTACAATAGGTGCATAGATCTTACACAACAATAATATAACCGCTAACCAAAATACCAACAATCAGCTACTTGTTTTGTTCTTCTCTGGTTTCATTGTCTATGCAACTTGAACTCTATGTATTTTCCTCATACTGAATCTTCTGATCATGCGCTCTTAGAATTAGCATGAATATGATCTTAGCAACTTAACTCCTAGGGCGCATACCATAATTCTGTCATATGCACATGCGTTGATGCTCTGACCTTTAGGTACTCTGTATATTGTCCAGTCTTCAACACTTAGTCAATTTCTGATCTTCTTATCATAAGCGCTGACTCCAAAATATCATATAACTTTGTTTCCATAATGAAAACAATATATTAAGTCATATACACTAGTATATTCAACTTGCCAACAATCTCCCCCTTTGTCATTGATGGAAATAAAAGAATATGGCAAAGTGACTAACTGTCCCTTAATACAAAAAATACTTAATCATACTCTATCTTATATCTCCCTTATATCTTCTTACTATACATTTTCTTTACATAGCTATAGCTCCATATTCTATACATAATCCCCCTTTGACATTAATGACAAAGGTGTTACAAAATTGAATCTGTACAAGTACGTACACTGATAGTACATATGGGTATGCAATCTATAAATTTTGGATCTCTTGATTCCAAAATGCAATCAATGCATTGATTGTTTGGAGGTGGGTGCATAAGGCATATTGTAGTTTCTCCATCTTCTCCAAGTCTGAACTAGGACCTTGATCATATGTCACCATGGCGGCATAGATCTCCTTGATATTCTAATTCAACACATCTAGGGAGGGCACAAGAGCATTTCTAAGCTGAGTCTACCTAGCCCTTATCTTTGACATCTCCTTTTCTGCCTTCTCAATTTTGTCAATCTGTCCCTGGTATACATTGTTACACATGTTTATATCAGTAGAGGGATCTTCTATTGACTACCTCACCTTTTCAATCAAGGCCTCTGCTTCTTGAATCTTCTTGTAGTGGTTGGCTGTCAACTTATCTTGATTCATACAGTCAGCAATACTTTTTCTTCCTTTTGCTATAAACTCTTTCAAAGTTGCTTGTCCAACTTTGAGTGAACTAAGGTCTAGTGAGAAGTCACTGACCAACTCATTTAGTCTTTTCTACATATACTTCTCCTCTACAAATAATGATGCCGATTGTTCCAAGCTAGAGAAATTACTCTTAAACTATGAAAGAATTGTGTTGGAGATTTGTCAGCAAGCTAGTGCTAACTGTATGTTTGTCATTGATGAAAACATATGGAAAGTAACATGCGTGGAAGTATTATGTAGTAAGCTTTTAGTATATGTAGCATGGACATGATATCATCATGATATCATGGGTGTCGAGGTTAACTGTTAGTACAAACAGTTATTTAGCAACTTGTGTTAGCAGTGTTCCTGACAGATTAACAAGCAGTGTTCTGTGTATAGTTGTCCGTACAGTTATCATGGAGCCTTTTGTGCTTGGATATATGTTGAAGACATGTTAGTGATGTTTTAGTCATGGACACATAGTATGATATTTAGTAGAAGTGAAGGTATGTAGTCGCTATTCACTAGTAGCTGTTTCCTATGTTTATTCATGAGAGCCGACAAAGATTTTATTGGTTCTAGAGTTGCGCCTATCTTTTGGGTATGCGCCCTTGGAGTTAAGCTTAGAGAAGAGTTACTGATGTTTGGTTAAGAGCGCATGAAGTAATTCAACTTGAGAAGGAAGATCCAATTGTTTTGGTAGAGTTGACAGTGTGTAGCGTGAGTCTACAATTATCTTATTGGACAAGTCCCAAAATGTGTTGCATGCATAGTAGAGCCAACAGAATATTTATCAAAGTTTGTTATGGTTTCTTTAATATGGTTTCAAGGTGGTTCTAATAGGCCAACTTGATTATATCATGTAGAGGAAAGATATTTATAGGCAGTCATTTGTGATTGCTTGAGTGTGGTTCATAGTTGATAAAGAAGAGCAGAGCAGAGTGTGCGAAGTGTTGATCCATCAGAAGGTCTATGTGACCAAGTATTTGTGCTATACATTGGAACTAATCCAAATAACAGGTCTAAGCGTAGTTCACCAAGATCTAGATATAGTGTATATCTGTCATACAGAAGGTTGTAGTCTTCACCCCTTTGAGCAGTGTGCTCTCGGATAGTGCATCCTCTCCCTTAACAGGGACTATTGTAAAAGACTCCTAACAAGGTTCAACCCTTGAGCAAGTCTACTGTACTAAATATACTATAAAGAAACTCTTAATAGGGTTAAGGATCTTCTAACAAGGATCATAATACACTAGTACAGAATATTAGTGGATGTCAATTCCCATGGGGTTTTTACCTATTTGGGTTTCCCCATAACCAAAATATTGGTGTTGTGTTCATGTGTTCTTTCATTGTGTTTATGCTTTATGTTTAAGTATACGTAATTGGATAAAGAATTGAAACTTGCAGATAACTGATTCACCCCGCTCCCTCTCAGTTATCTCTTGGGACTATTCCTAACAATTGGTATCAGAGCCAAGTGCCTTGGAGAGAAAGTTTAACTGCTTCAAATTGATTAGATGGCATACCTTAGAAAAGAAAGTCCTAAGTTTGATGGAGAGAATTATCTTGATTGGAAGAACAAGATGGTGACCCATTTGCAGTGCATTGCTTTTGAAGTTTTTGATGTAACTATCAAAGCAGCCAAGATTCCTACCTTAGAGGACCTTGCAAAGGATGATGCTACTAAAAGACAAAATGAATTGTTTCATCAAAATGCTATAGCTAAATAAGCCCTTATCAGTGCACTATCTGATAGTGAATTTTTAAAGATAAAAAAGGTAGACACCGCCCACAATATATGGAAGCACCTAGAAGACATGTTTGAAGGTGAGAAACAAGCAAAGGATGCACGCAGAAAAATATGGAAGAAAAGATACAATGCATTAGAGATGCTGCCTGAAGAAGACATCAGAGCTTATAATCAAAGGATCAATGAAGCAGTTGCTGGAATCAAGAACAATGGTGGAAAAATCTCAGAAGAAGACATCATGGACAAGTTGATGACTACTCTCACTCCTGAATATGAAAACAAGATTAACAACCTTGATGAGACCATGAAGCTTACATCTAATTTCAAGAGAGAGACCTTGATAAGAAAAATCTCAGCTTTTGAGATTTCAAGATTGAAGACAGAACCAAAGAGTGAGACAACCTTCAAAGCAACAGTTTATGGTAAGAAATCTGCAAACACTTCTAGTAATTTTGATGATGATGATGAAGAGAAAACACTAGATGATTTAAGTGCTATGATTGCCAAAGGAGAAAAGAAAGGAAAAGTAAAATATGAAGGTCAATTACCATTTAAGTGCTTTTCATGTAATAAGATCAGTCACTTTGCATCTAAGTGTCCTACTAGAGCTAGAAAGTTCAAAAAGGATTACAAGCCTAAGTACTCTAAGGAATGCTACTATGCTGGAGATGGAGTTTTAGATGATGAATCAGGTGAAGAATAAATTGGATCCATTGCTATTATAGACAAAATGAATAATAAGACAAATCATAAAGATGAAAAAGAGGAACAAGAGCTAGCATTGATTTTCCAAGCTGACATAAGGACAGACTAGATTATAGACAGTGGTTGTTCACATCACATGACAGGTGATAAAAATAGATTTGTTCATCTGGACAAATACAATGGTGGTATGGTTAGATTTGAAGATAAAACTCCTAAACCCATAGTTGGTAGAGGAGCCATCACCTTGGATGGAAAGAATAGTACTAATGATCTCTATGTTGATGGTTTGAAACATAACCTTCTCAGTGTTGGGCAGTTACTTGGAAAAGGTTATCAATTGGAGTTTAAAGATGACAAGTGTATTATTAACAACAAGGATGGTGTTATGATTGCATCAGGCTCAAAGATAAGAGGTAATATTTTCCAAATCAATTTAGAAGCAAGTTGTTTTGTTGCTAAAGTTGATGACAGTCGGTTATGGCATAAAAGACTATGTCATATCAATTTTGATAACATAGTAAAGATAAGCAATGTAAAGGTAGTAAAAGATCTACCTAGCATAGCAAAGCCAGTTGATACTATATGCAGGGAGTGTGTGATGGGAAAGCATGTGAGAAATTCATTCAGGAGCAAGCACAATTCAACAAAGAACAAGTTAGATCTGATTCACACAGACCTATGTGGTCCAACTCAAACAAGATCATACTATGGTGAAAGGTATTTCATTTTATTTGTTGATTATTATACTAGGATGATGTGGGTTGCATTCTTGAAAGATAAGTTAGAAGCATTTGAGAAGTTCAAAATATTCAAAGCTAAGGTTGAGAATGAATCTGGACTAAAGATAAAATGTTTGAGATCGGATAAAGGAGGAGAATTCACCTCTGACAGATTCTATGAGTACTACGAAGAGCATGGCATAAAGAGATAGTTAAGTGCACCTAGAACCCCTCAGCAGAATGGAATTACAGAAAGAAGGAATATGATCATCCTTGATATAGCGTGCACCATTATGATAGAAGGAAAAGTTGCACACACCTATTGGAGAGATACGGTCAATACAACAATCTACACCATCAATAGAATTCAATTAAGGCCTGGCATTGACAAAACACCATATGAGCTATGGTTTGGTAATGTTCCCATAATAAAATACTTTAGAATCTTTGGAAGCAAGTGCTACATCAAGAGGGATGAAGCAGTAGGCAAGTTTGATGCAAGAAGTGATGAAGGTATTTTTCTTGGTTACTCTACTAAAATTAAAGCTTATAGATGTTTCAATTTAATATTGAAAAAGATCATTGAAAGTGCTCATGTTAAGATTGATGAAAAGTTTATGGTTCAAGAAAGATATCATGATTACTGACCCATGATTGAAGAAGAACCCAGACACTCCACTAGTGAGACAATTATTGAGAAAATGTTTGACAGTATTGATGTGTTATTCAATGACTCTGAGACAAGTGAAGAAGGTACTCTTAAGGATGATGAGTCAACATCACCTAAAGTTCCAAAGTTTACATCTAGAAACCATTCCAAGAAAGACATCATTGGAGATCAGAGCAACAAAGTCTTAACAAGATCACAAGCAAATAAATCAGCTAATAGTGAAGTAGTATGTTTACTATCTCAGATTGAAGCTTTAAGTGTTGAAGATGCTTGTAATGATTCAGATTGGCATGATGCTATGAAAGAAGAACTTGATCAAATTATTAAGAATGACACTTGGGAACTGGTCCCAAGACCTAGTGATAAGAATGTGATTGGAACAAAGTGGATATTTAGAAATAAGATGAATGAAGATGATACAATAGTAAGAAATAAAGAAAGGTTAGTATGTAAGGGATATGTGCAAAGAGAAGGCATTGACTATTTAGACACATTTGCACTTGTGAGCATATTAGAAGCTATTAAGTTATTTCTAGCTTATGCTAAAGTCAAAAACTTCAAAGTATATCAGATGGATGTCAAGTCAACATTCCTGAATGGAGATTTGAAAGAAGAAGTATACATTGAGAAACCAGAAGGATTCACCTTATCAGATAGACCTGATATGGTATGCAGATTGAAGAAGGCCCTCTATGGACTTAAGCAAGCCCCTAGAGCATGGTATGAGAGACTAGATGGATATCTAACAAAGATTGGATTCAAGAAAGGAGAAGCAGATTGTAATCTATTCATTAGAGAGACATCTGAAGGTCTACTAATTGTAGCTATATTTGTTGATGATATTATCTTTGGAGGTAATAAAAAACTTAGTGCTGAATTTGCTAAGGAGATGAAAAATAAATTTGAGATGAGTATGATTGGTCCTATCAAATACTTTTTGGGATTAAATGTGCAGTAGATAGAGAAAGGTATTTTCATTAATCAGTCCAAGTATGTGAAAGAAATGTTAAAGAAATTCAAGATGGATGATTGCAAGCCCTATGATCACTGGATGCAAAATTACAAAAGAAGATGACTCACCAATAGTGGATACAACATTGTACCAGTCTATGATTGGTAAACTCATATATCTTACCCAGACTAGACCTAATATTTTCAATGTAGTTGGCATAGTTGAAAGATTTGTAGCATAACCTAAGCAAAGTCGCCTCATGGCAGTAAAGAGA
Organism: Chamaecyparis obtusa; assembly: GCA_027943335.1. NCBI lineage: Eukaryota > Viridiplantae > Streptophyta > Pinopsida > Cupressales > Cupressaceae > Chamaecyparis > Chamaecyparis obtusa. The sequence continues at coordinate 689,088 of BSBK01004189.1, read as the reverse complement.
ATATTCAGATATTTGCAGGGCACTATAGATTATGGTCTATGTTATCCTAATTCAAAAAATGTTGAGCTTCATGTGTACACTAATGCAGATTGAGAAAGATGTGTTGATGACAAAAAGAGTACATCAAGTGGAGCTGTATTTCTTGGTGATAGACTTGTCACTTGGACAAGAAAGAAACAAAATTGTATTTCTCAGTCAACAGCAGAAGAGGAGTATGTTGCAACAGCCTTGAATTGTTCTCAAATTATTTGGATCAAGCAGATGATAAAAGATTTTGGAATTTAGATTGATTATCCTATTGTTATTCATTGTGATAACACTAGCACTATTAATATGTCGAAGAACCCTGTGATGCATGCAAAGACAAAGCATATTGAGATCAAGTATCACTTCCTAAGAGAGAAAGTGGAAGAGAAAGAAGTCAAGCTGGACTATGTGAGTACCAAAGATCAGTTGGCAGATATATTTACAAAGCCCTTGCCAAAGGATACTTTTGAGTATCTCAGGGAGAAGTTGGGAGTAATTCCCTTCCCTGATTCTACTTAGAAGAAAGAAGGAAAGGCATCAATCCTCAAGGACTGATGGAAGGTTGACTACTCTACCTCAGGAGTAGTATCAGTGCTTAAAATGAATGGAGCCCTTTGCCATTGATGTCAAAGGGGGAGTAGTATACAGAGTTATGAAAAATAGAAGTAAAAAAGAGGACTAATATACTAAGGGGGAGCAATATTCAGTTATGACAGCAATGCAGTTGAGGAAATGGAGAATGTTGAAAAATATTGTAGCAGATGGAGGAGTCATCCTTGGGGGAGTTTTGATGAGGAAATGGAGAATGTTATAAAAGAAATGTTCATTTGGGTTGGTGGTGGTTTTTCATTCCACATGTCGCCATCAATACCAAAGGGGGAGATTGTTGGAGATTTGCCAGCAGGTTAGTACTGACTATATGTTTGTCATTGATGACAACATATGGAAAGTAGCATGTGTGGAAGTCTTATGCAGTAAGCTTTCATTATATGTAGCATGGACATGATATCATGGGCGCAGAGGTTGACTATTAGTACAAATAGTTAAGGCAGTGTTCTATGTATAATTGTCCGTACAGTTATCATGGAGCCTTGCACACTTGGATATATGTTGAAGACATGTTAGTGATCTTTCAGTCATGGACGCATAGTCTGATATTCAGTAGAAGTGAAGGTATGCAGTCACTCTTCACTAGTAGCTGTTTCCTGTGTTTATTCAGGAGAGCCGACAGAGATTTTATTATTTCTGAGGTTGCACCTATATTTTAGGTATGCATCCTTGGAGTTAATCTTAGAGAAAAGTTATTGATGTTCAGTTAAGAGTGTATGAAGTAATTCAACTTGAGAAGGAAGATCCATTTGTTTTGGTAGAGCCGACAGTTTGTAGCGTGCATCTACAATTATCTTATTGGACAAGTCCCAGAATGTGTGCGTGCATAGTAGAGATGACAAAATGTTTATCAAAGTTTGTTATGGTTTCTCTAATATGGTTTCAAGGTGGTTCTAATAGGCCGACTTGATTATATCATTTAGAGGAAATATATTTATAGGCAATCATTTGTGATTGCTTGATTATGGATCATAGTTGATAAAGAAGAGCAGAGCGGAGTGTGCGAAGTGTTGAGCCATCAGAAGAAGGTCTATGTGACCAAGTAAAGTATTTTTGCTATACATTGGAACTTATCCATAGAATAGGTCTAAGTGTAGTTCACCAAGAGCTAGATATAGTGTATATATGTCATACAGAAGGTTGTAGCCTTCGCCCCTTTGAGCAGTGTGCTCTTGGATAATGTGTCCTCTCCCTTAATAGGGACTATTGTAAAAGACTCCTAATAGGGTCTGACCCTTGACCAGGTCTACTGTACTAAATATATTGTAAAGAAACTCCTAATGGGGTTAAGGATCGTCTAACAAGGATCATAATACACTAGTACAAATTATTAGTGGGTGTCAATTCCCATCAGGGTTTTTACCTATTTGGGTTTCTCCGTAACCAAAATATTGGTGTTGTGTTCATGTGTTCTTTCATTGTGTTTATGCTTTATGTTTAAGTATACTTAATTGGATAAAGAATTGAAACTTGTAGATAATTGATTCACCCCCCCCTCTTAGTTATCTCTTGGGACTATTCCTAACAAATTGCACTTACATCATCAACATAGTGTACCTTGGACACTTTCTTATCTACTGGTAATAGGTTGTTTAGGAAATTTACTGATTCTACAAAGAGGGGATTCCTCATTACCTGTTTCACCTTGGCTTTCTCCATAACTAAGACATTGATCTTGATCAGGTCTTCTTCTCCCCATGAATCCAAACTAGTTGTGTCAGGTGTCAAACTTGACAACAATGCTACTAAAGGTAGTGGAGTGATAGGTGTACTATCCATTACTTCTTATTTTACTTTGATTATCATTTCAAGAGATGGCTTATCTATTGGCTCAATTCCTTTTACCTCTTATTCTCCTTTTTCTTCTTCTATCTTTTCTTTCTCTTTCTCTATTATATCTTCAATCAATACTTCTTCTTGTTGATTGGGAGGAGTGTTACCACAAAGAGTTTCAACCTCTTGTGTGCTTACAAAGGCTTCTTGAAACTTGTCCAAATCCATGTCTGTGTCTGCCATAGTAACTTTTACATTATCAATAAAAATTGAGTCATCCTCGAGAGTCTCTATCGTGGGCACAAACTTATCTACCTCTATATGTGTTTCAACTACAGGTGTTGAGTCATGGGGACCTATCATAGGTACATTAGTGGGCTCTGCCACCTTGACTTCCTTTGTGGGCACTTGAGCTATAGGCGCAGTAGATGGGTACATGTGCCTGGTCATGAAGAACTTCTCAAATGCTTTCTCCATTTCCTTAGCAACCAATTCACAATTCTTGTCCATTATATGTAAAGTCCTAGACTTGGTTCTAAGATGTGGCTTCACCAGATCTAACAACAACTTTTTCTCCTCTAGAGAGCATACTGGTAAGTTGTCATCTAGAGTCTTTTCTCTTATCCTTAGATCCTCTTCAATATCTTGTCTTTTTAAGAATTCTAATATGTTCCATACATTATCTAGAATCATAATCTTCAATTCTAGGACTGTCTTCTTAAACTTCAACATGTTTTTGATAATGATTTTGTGAATTTTTGATTTGTCAATTTCACTATTCTTCTCATAGAACTTCCCTACTTGATCTATCCTACCTTCATCAATAATCCTTGTACTCAACACACTAAGACTGGGTTTGAAGCTTACTTCTGGGGGTGCTTGAGTGTTCTTCCTATTTCTTGTTATTCATGAGGATGGATGACCTATGCTAATCTCTTTCTTCCTCTTAGGCATTGCCCTATACTCAGGAGGAGTGGTAAGGTCAATGGTTTCCTTGGGCGCAGAAGGGGTATCATCTATTTTACCCTTTGGATCATCACATTTCTCAATTTTCACCTTCTTCATCTTTGGATCATCAGATTCCGTCTTTGTTATAGCTATGCTCTCTATTTCCAAATCAATCTTCTCTTGCCTTGCATTGTCTAGGTCTTCTTGAGATACTCCATGAATTTTCAAAATCTCTGAAGTAACCTTGGCAACTTTTATTTGTATTGCTATGTTGTTCAATACAACATCTACTTCCTTTGTTTTCTCTTCATAAGTCCCCCATCTAGGCTCATTGGGGTCCTTAGGTGCTGACAACAGAGCTTGAGCATAAGCATCTAGAATAGGCTCTTCAACTTCATATCCTAGTGGATGAATCCACTTTGTTCTTGGTTCAACAGCCTCCATGCATGTTGTATCAGTCTCTACCATAAAGAAAATACTATCCTTGTATTTTTCAACTATCTTTTCTGGAATTCTGGATCTCACCTACATTTTAACCCTAAATGTCTTTAATTCCAGTGTCATATAATCCTTCAATGTACTTTTAGTACATGCCTTGAGAGATATTTGTGGCATTGTGGGAATAGATTTGTCTCGATACAAATCAAACACCTTTCCAAGAATATGGAAGTGCATATAGATTATTAGAGACCCAAACCTGAATATCTTGGTCTTTTCATACTTGATGGCTCTTATGTTTTCTATTAGTTGTGCGCGCAATATTTCACATAGATTAAATTCTGCATTCTCTCTTACCAACCTTATTATTGCTAGAATGGTGGCCGCTGACACATTGTTTACTTTGCTAGTGTGCTAGAACCTGTATCCCAGTATCATGGACATCAATTTGATGTATTTCTCCTCTATAGGCTCTATTGTCATTCTACGCCTATCACTTCTTGATTTATAGGCCTGTTCTATAAGTTTTCTAGTGTCCTTGCCTGCTGGAAGAACGAAGCTTTTCTTTGAGAGTCCTGTCATCTCATGAATTAGATCTCATGTTATCCTAACCGGTACTTCACCTATCCAAAATAGGTCATCATGGATCCTTCTCAGTAGAATCTTGATCCATTCCGACTCATAGAACTCATATGCCATAGCATATTCTACTATAGGATGATTATCCAACTACACATACTCATCCATGAAGGTTCTATCAGGTTTCATCATTGTTTCCATGTGCACTCTTATTCTATCCAAACCTACTGGTTCCTTTTTATAGTATATGTATGTCCTAATATCTTCCACATGCATAACACCCATGGGAGTGTGGGAGAATGCACCTTCTAGGTCATCTAATGTGGACTTGAATGAATGCCTCTTAAACACATATCTCTTCTTCTCCGCCACATCAAATACAATGGGAGTAGCCATTACTTACTTGTATATCACTTTCCAAATGATCTTAAAGTCTTCTGAATCAGTGTGACGGATTAGGGCTTCCGCAACTGATCAAATGCACTGCTAATCACTGGTGAATCAATCTACATTTCCTTGATATCAAATGCTAGGGATCCTTTGCTCTCCAATCACTCTGAATTCAAATGCAATGTGAGATCTAAAAGCTTCTGTGTACTTTAAAGTAAGAATTTTTCCATTAATGCTTTCCGCATAAACCAGGCTGTCATTGATAATTTCCAACTTTCATTCTGTAAACAATTAGTTAGTGTGCTCTTGCACATAGGTTCTTCTAGTCTCCAAAAGGTTAAGTCCAAAGGTGCATACTCAGAGAGTGAGTATACTAGCCATGTAGGGGTTTAGAGTTAAATTATCTCCCCCTATGACCCTGAGGGCCATTCATCCAGATGTAGAGGGTGCATCCACTGTGGATGCATCCAATACATTCTCATCAACCTTATCCTTCTTTTCCTCTGACCAAATCAAGCTCGCATCCCCTGAAGCTTTCACAAACTTGACTTCTCCTTCGGTATCCAATATTGTTTCTTCTAGCTTTTTAGGGCTTTCCTTACTTTGCATCCTTGATCTATAGAACTTAGAGATGTGTCCAACCTTGTTACAAGAGTGATAAATGACTGGAGGCCTTATATTCCTCAACGCATTGACATGGATTACTATTTTACACTGTCTAGCTGAGTGACCATTATAGTTACATATCTGACATGTAACATTTTGAGAACTTCTTGCATTTGACTGATTTTGATTTCTCTGATTATATTGAGTCTTTTTCTTTTGACTTGTCTTACAATTCATAGCTCTATGACCACACTTATTGCATGAGTAATAGTAACCATTGAAAGGTCTTACCTCTTTACAGTTCCTTGCTATATGTCCATTCTTGTTACATGCATAACAAGTGTGGTCTATTGGCTTGTGCTCATCCTTAGGTGGTTCAACATTATCTTTAGTTTGATCTTCAGTCTTCTTAGTATCAGTAAGGTCTTTTTATGCTTTCATCCTTGCTCGCATGTTATCAATCTAGTTTTGTGTTTCATTGTATCTAATGTAGCTAGTATCTCCTTTAAGTCTTCTTGCATACAACTGAGATTCTATCAAATCAAAACTGGTGTGCAATTTATCAATGTGATTCTTTTCCTCTTTCAATTCAAATTTCAAGCTTTCTTTGTTGTTCCTTAGCTCCAAGATTTCCATGTTTGCTTGCCTCAATTCTTCATTCAGTTGAAGATTCTCTTTGATTTGTTCATCATAGAATTCTTGATTGTTGGTTAGCTTATCATCTAATTCTTCAATTTGTTCTTTCAAGGATGAATTTTCTTCATTTAGCTTCTTGATCATTATTCCTAAATCACTGGTAGAGAATTCTTTCAAATATTTTCTTAGCCTTTTGATGACTGCTTGAGCATCACAAACTTTTTCTTTCAGTTCTTCAATTTCTTTTTCAGATCTGTCCAGGTCTTCAAGAGAAGCTTCAAGATTCCTTTTCAGATGTTTCATTTCTGCTTTATCCATGATCTCCTAAAGTAGTTAAAATTCTTTTTTGAGGACCAAATCTCTAATACCAATTGTTAGGAATGGGAACACTGAGAGGGGGGGGGGGGGGGGTGAATCAGTGTTCACTATATTAAATATTTTTACCTAGCTCTTTAATCTTAACTTGAAATACTTAAGTACTGAAATGAACATTAACATAAACAAGATAGAAGAACACAACGCATAACACCAATATGGTTACAGGGAATCCCAAATAGGTAAAAACCCCAGTGGGAATTGACACCCACTAATATTCTGTACTAGTGTTTTATGATCCTTGTTAGAAGATCCTTAACCCTGTTAGGAGTTGCTTCACAATGTATTTAGTACAGTGACCTAGTCAAGGGTCAAACCCTGTTAGGAGTCTTTTAAAATAACCCTATTAGGGGTGTGGAATCATTTTCCTAGAGCTCACTGCTCAAGTGGTGAAGGCTATAACCTTCTGATCTCAGATACACACTATATTTGCTAGATGAACTGGCACTATGACACTTCTTGTCTGATCGGTTCCTTTGATGTGCTGATGCTTTGACCTCTTGCAAAGCTCTAATACATCTTAAAATTTATTTGCACACTTATGCTCTTCTTTTCTTCACTCTTTATCAATTGACATGCATAATTACAATGAAACATCTAATATTTATATGCACAGACAAAACAATTAACTAGGTCAGCCCTTTAAACGATTACACACAATGCTTGCAATTGAATTGGCTCAAGCATATTTACAAACAAAGTTAATTACATTTCTATAACCTAATTACAATTGGCGCATATCCCTTATACAACAATAATATAACCACTAACCAAAATACCAACAGTCGGCTACTTGTTATGTTCTTCTCTGGTATTCATTGTCTATGCAACTTGAACTCTCTATATCTTCCTCATACCGAATCTTCTGATCATGCACTCTTAGACTTAGCATGAATATGATCTTAGCAACTTAACTCCTAGGGTGCATACCATAATTATGTTCTATGCACATCCGCTAATGCTCTGACCTTTAGGTACTCTGTATACTGTCCAGTCTTCAACACTTAGCCAATTTATGATCTTCTTATCATAAGCGCTGACTCCAAAATGTCATATGACTTTGTTTCCATAATGAAAAAACTATATTAAGTCATATACACCAGTATAGTCAACTTGCCAATAATATTATCTTCATTGACTAAAACAGTAACACAATATACTATTATCTTGATTTTGTACTTAGTCATTTTCATGACTGAGTCTCCAATACCAAAACTCTCTGCATGTGATCATTACAACATAAGTGTTTCCATAAATGACAACCCTTAAGTGATCCCTAGCGCTCCCAAAACATCACTTGCCAACACCACCATCATCACCTGCTACAAAGACATCATCACCAATATTGTTAGAAACAACATCTACAACATTCTTAATAACAACATTGACATTATTAGTAGCATCATTTGTGGCATTATCAACAACAACATCATCGACATTGTCAAAAATAGCATCATCGATATTGTCATCCAAGTGAATTGACTTAGTCCAGCTACACTAGGTATCTATTAGAACATTATCTTTAACATAGACATTTAAATCAATTGAAGCATCAGGTACAAGTGTTTATGTTCTAAATTCATCTGATGGACCATAGAAGTATGATATTATATTTTTATTTCTTCATTTTTGTGGCCTCCCTCTGATAGTTTTAGGAGTCCTCTAAATATATCACTAATAGAACCTACAAGAAGTAATTTGATTCCAATGAAACATAGTAATAGATAAAAAAAGAAAAATAAAATAGATAATTTATGGTGTAACAATGTATACCATGTAAACAATAATAGATAAAAATATCAAAAAATAAGTCTTAATAGCTAAACTAGAAGAAAATTCAGAAATCAAAATGACAAGCACTATCAACTTAAAATAGAAAACACTATTAGAAATCTTATAACCTTTGTCACTTACTATTAAGTTTTCATAAGGTTCATCAGTGACTCAACATCTAAGCAATAATTGTTCAAAAGGTGTAAATTATCACCTTCTCATGTATTTATATCAATTTTTTTTTGACAAATTGTAAACCATTCTACAATTAGGAGATAAAAATATGACATATTTAGGTGGGATTGTGGTAGTGAAGTGTCAATTTTGAAGGAAAATTTGGACCTAAAATTATTGGTCAAGAATAATTAGGGGCGAATCGGGTTTGACCTAAAGAACAAAATAATAATTAATTTTTTTGTTGATATGGACCCTCAAAATTTAAAAATCATGTGTCACTATTGGTGAATTCATCTATGTCCATTGGTGGTTTCTTGCATTTGTTTGGAAATTTAGGGTGAAATTAAGTCTAAGAATTATTGAAACTATGTAGGATTTGGTGGTGAAAGACATGACTACGAATGATCATTTCAACCAAAAGGTGGAAAATTAATCATACATGGGACCAATACATGTAACCTAAGTGATATGACCACCCCCACACCAATACTATTTGCCAATTTTCTAACTTGTTGGGCTCCGTATTTTTCCAATTGACAAATATTTACCAATAAAAAAATTGCTAGTTGAGAGAATTTATAGAAAACAAACGCTATAACTACTTAGCTACTTCAACCACTTGATTCCATACAACTAGGAAGAGGGATTTTATTAAAAACATGAAATCAGGAATATAAAGGTGAAATAGAGTAGGACTCTATTCTAGTCAACACAACCTTAATATTTTGAAATACTTGATCACAAGATCATCTCCATTGAAATTATGCATCTTTTGTCAATAATGCATACAATGGCTTGACTATTTAGATGGTGTTCTTGATAAAAATCCTATAATAGCTAACATGACCTAGAAAATGTTGTCATCTTTTTTCTTAGTAGGTGTTGGAAGATATTTGATTACTTAGTAGAGATATAATGTCCTAGGACTACTCCCTCTTACATCATAAGGAATAATTTCTCACTATTCAATGAGATATTTTGATCCTTGAGTCTTTGTAATACCTTTCTCAAATTATCCAATGCTTCTTGAAAGGATTCCCCATAGGTAGTAAAGTTATCTAATTTCCATGCAATTGTGAGAGATATATGGGAAAATGTTAATTGTTTTCCTTTGAAAAGTTGATGGTGCATTGCACAAGCCAAATGGTAAAATACAATATGCATAGTTTCTACATGGACATGTTAAGGTGGTCTTCTCCTGATCCTTTGGTGAAATCTTAATTTGATTATACCCTCTGAAACCATCAATAAATGAGAAATACTTCTTTCCTGTTAAATAATCCAAGAATTAGTCTATGAAGGGTAGTGGAAAGTGGTCCTTCTTAGTTGCTACATTTAGTTCTCTATAGTCCAAAAAAACCCCCCATTTTACTCCTTTCTTAGGAACAATGACCAAGGGAGATACACAATCACTATCAAATATTTAGTAGATGAAACCTATATCCAACAAATTTTGTTATTATTCTTTTAATATCTCTTTTACTATAGGGTTGACTCTTCCCTTAGATTGTCTAACTGGTCTACTATATTATTTTATGTATCTCCTATGTGTGCATAGTTTTGTATCCAAACCCTTCATTTTGGTATTGTCCCCAAGCTAAGGAATATTTATGTGACTATAAGAGGAAAAATAAGGTTTTTTGTTGATCCAAAGTGAGATTGGTGTTAATATTCAAGTGTCTTCCTAATGCTACTTCTATCTTCTTGGTAAGTTAAACCATGGATGAATCATTTATTCTTAACATATTGATTTCATGAGGAAACAATGTGTGTAGAAAGTTTGATGTTGTAGGATAGGTTGATAAAGTAGACTTTAACAATAATGTTTGTAGTGGACATGATGGACATGTTAAAAAATTGTTTGTCCCTCTTATATTTCATATTCACTTTTCATGATCTGGGAAAATACTTGATCATCACCTTGGAGTTTTACAAAAGGATTTCTATCTATCATCATGGTTGTTTTGAATGATTTCACCTCTTCTTCTTGTTCTTATCCTAGGTCTAGCCAAATAGGTTTATCTAACTCCTCTTGTGGCTAAGCTAGATGATAGAGATTAAGCTTCTTAGTTCTAACCTCATTAGAGTGGTCATATATATAGATCTGTGCCCTATATAGGCATTTTATGTAGCTAACTAGGGTCTCCATAGAATAATAGGATATCCTCCCAGAGTATCCAGAGGAGAAAAAAATCATAAAATCAATAGGGTATTCCCATGAGTATAAAGTAACAACAAGATCCTCTATTATCCCATCTAGTTTCATAGTAAAATTATAGCATAACAAATGGACACTAGGGGTTGGCCTCAAGTTGGTAAGGTCAATTTGTTGCATGATATCATTGGTCATTACATTAATATAACTCCTAAATAAATGAGAGAATTTTTAATTGTGAGTCTATTTATGGTTACCCCTACTACTTGGCTACCGAGATCAACATACATAGGTACAACTACCTTCTCTAAAATTATGGTTGTTAACTAATCCATCACATAGACTGTTTGTAGATATTTTTTTCTTTGTCCTTCAATTTAAAAAAAAACAATCCCTTATTGTTTTACTATAAATAGGAACATATTTAATATCTTAGAATAAGGGCATCTTGAAACACAAATTCTTAAGTTTATCCATAAAATAAAATGAAACCTCTACTTTAGACCCTGTGGTCTCCAACCTTTGTGAAAATGGTAGAACTAGATTAGTATTTTGAATTTGTTTAGGTTGCTTGGAATTAATAGATTGCATAGGGGAGTCATCTAAAGATATATTTTATCCTTCTTCTATGGTAACCTCATTAATAACAAGAGAAGTAGGTGTAGGTAAGGTTGTTCTTGAATGCAGGTGTGTGCCACTTATTCCCATAGCATATATAGGGTAGTGAATAAGATTAGTGGAATAGACTTGTTGATATTGTGGTTTATTATTTTGATTAGGTGTAGGTTGGGATGGTAATTGAGTGGGAATATATGTACTAGAATTTTTTTTTTCATGAGGCATAATTATTGGCTAGGTAGGCTAGATTGGAGGCTATAAGTAATTAATTATCTGATTTTTCCATTGTTTCCCTCCTCTCCATTGGGGCGATAGTACCAATTCCCTTGAGGTGGATGCCACATGGGTGGAGGATTAGGATTTTGATAACTTGGCCAAGTATTTTTTGGATTAATCTAAGTTTTTTGTGCATAATTTCCAAAGATTGAAGGACATAAGGATTTCCATTGATTGTTAGGTACATAAGAATTTGCATAAGGACCAAGAAAAGATAGAGGATCCAAAGGCATAATTTTTCTTTGATCCCATGGTCACCTTTGTGAAATGTATAATATTTGGCCCTCATCATATTCAATTGGTTTGGAATTTGGTTTCACTTTCTTTCTATCTATACTAGTCACTGCTTTACATTTACAATCTCCCTTTTTCTTTCTACAATGGGGACATAAATTTTCTAGCATGGCCTCTACTTCTGGTTCTTATTTTCTTGGAGCATGTCCAAAAATGTATCCATACTATTAATTCAATATCCTTTTTCATTTCCTTGATAAAATTTGATATCTCCATTCTTAAAACTCCATTGGTTGTCTTGTTTATGCCAGGCTAATAACCTTTTTCCTTCTTCATGGAAACCCTAAAATAGTTTTGAAAAATATTCCTTATGTCCTCCCAAGTAGATTGGGTGATATATCCTCCTCCCATAAGGTCTAATACATCCATGCACTCATCATTAATCCCTCTAAGAAAGATTAACTTTTGAGTCTTCACTAAGTGGATTATGCTTGTATTTTCTAAAGTTGTACAAGAATATCTCAACATAGTCTTCTAAGCTCTCATCCTCCTTTTGTGTCATCTTGAAAATTTCATATTTGTGCATATCACTGAATCTAAAATAGTCCTTGTATTTTTAAATGATCTTGTCATTCATTTCATCTCAACTATCAACAATGTTCCTTCCTAAACTCATAAACCATCTAAAAGTAGACTCTTTCAATGTAGTAGGGAACAAAATGGGTCTATGAGAATCAATTGCATAGTCATAACTCCTACATAGGATATTAAACAAAAAAAAATCTGTTTGGGTCTTCTGTTACCAACACATAAAATTTGGGAAGGATTGAGGTGGATATATTCTTGATATTATCAACTTCATTTTGATTAGTGATGGGAAATGGAAAATTTGGATGATTAGGTGGATTTTGATCAGCCATTCTCACTTGATAAACTATGAAAGAAAAATTATTTCAAGAGGATCTTCAAAGTATGTTTTAGAACTATCTAATTTTGCAAATATGCCAGTAAAAGGGTTTATTTCATCCTCATCTACATGAACTATTCACTTTTTAACTAGATTTTTTACAATATTTGTTAATTATGAAGGAATCTCCCATAAACATCCATTCTTATATGCATGCAACTTAAGCTCCATCCCAAAATACCTATAGAAAATTAGCAAGGTATTGGTGGTTCATACCTAACTAAAAATAATGTTTTTCTAAAAACTTAATTTCCCTATGCTATTAACTATTGGAAAACTTAATTTCCCTATGCTAACAACGAAACCAAAAATGTTAGTTTCAAACAATGGATAGAACACTAGGCATGAAAACTCAACTTAGAGATATATTTTCTTTACTGGGTATCTATCAAATTCCACCATTAAAACTCATTTCCTTGCCAACCTAGCGATGTTTTAATTGAAATGGGAAAACACAATTTGTGCACTAAGATCTTTCCAAAGCTATGCTACTCTAACTTTGAACAATTGAAATGTTGAAATAGATATCAATAAGGAAATAGAGTAAATGATTCAACCACTATCTAATATATATAAAATAAAATAAATCTCATGTTGAAACAATTAATCCTCAACTAGAAAAGACAACTATTCTATTCTACCTTGGCTGCAAGAACAGTCAAAAAATTATAATTCTGCGGTTGTAGGGACAATCAACTACTAAAATACTAAAAACAAAGCACAAGAAAATAAGATTAATTTACAAAATGAAAATAATTATAATCCTCACCAAGTGGGCCTCTTTGGATGCATCTTCTTAACAATAGCTGGAATCTCAGAGACTAAACACCGAAAATAACTTTATCTAGTCACATTGATAATATAGGTTAATTAAACTTGATCTTTATTTAGAAATGCTTGAATTATAAAATGAAAAAGTATAATATTATCTCAACCAACCAAATTATAAAGAAAGTTGGGTGAATTTATAGAAAATAAACACTATAACTACCTAGCCACTTCAACCACTCAATTTTTTACAAGGAAGATGGCTTTTATTAGAAACATGAAATCAAGAGGAAGAAGGTGAAATAGAGAAGGACTATGTTCTAGTCATTACTTCACATGATAATTTTCCCCTTATGTTTTCTCTACCATCAGATATGGTAAATAAATATGAAGATAAATGTTCTTCTAACCAATCGAAATAGTTCTATGTAGTTGCAACAATTATGTTTCCATCCATACCAATGTTAACTCCTTCCTCATTTGTTGTCCTTGACCTCTTAAAAACAACTTCCATATCTTGGTTATGACATTACTCCATCTTGACTTCCTTTGGACTTTCTTAAATAGTCACATCAATGAGGTTAGCACACTTAGATCCAAACATATTCACCATTATTTAAAGTACAACACTAATCATGATTTATCTATGAAAATATACTTATATTGTATTCATTTAGTGTTCATGGATTTGGTAAAAAAGGACATAAATTATAGTAATATAGTTCAACAAGATGACTTAAAATAAGCATTAAACCACATGGTTTGTGAACTTAAAAAGGTAAAACAAAGTTTAGGGAAGCATTAAAGTTTGCAATAAAAGGAAATAAATGGGGCTAATCAAAGATAACCATGAAATTGAGAAATCCTATGGTTTTATATAATTATAAAATATTTATAAAAATCAAAATTGTGAATACATATGAGTTAATTGAAATATAAAATAGCATAAATTCATAATATTTTTTCATTAATTTTTTTTTTACTATATTTGAAAGTGTTATGCTGTTTTGTTGCATTGATTCTTTTTTCCTACTTAAAAATGATATGACATGATGAACATAAGATTAGAGGTATAAAGGGCACAAAAAGAGTGGATATGAATTTTTATGATATAATATACGTAGAGATTAATTAATCAAATAAAAAATAAAATCTATTGGTAAACAAAATGAACTATGATAGAAACTTTTTGGCTTACCGATAGTCCTTGTGAAGACTTGATATGGGTATTAATGACATGTCACATTCATGAGTTATTATATTTTATTTAGAATCCTTAAATTATGATTATGAGATATAATATATCTTCAAATAGCCATTAAGATATGTTGATGAAACTCCTTTTCATGTATCTAGCACCATTTTCCTATACATCATTGGATTTTGCATCCAATGTGAAACCCAATTCTAACCATATATGTGTGTGATTTTATTAGAACTTGATTGTATGTGTTCATACTTTTTTTGTATGCAAAGTGTTTAGCATGTGTGTGATTCAGACTCCCTTTATTTTCTGTCAGTGTGTTTGTTATTCCAATGAAATTATCTCCTACCATACTGGGGTTGACTTGGTACAACATGGTTGGTTGCTGCTAAAACCACCATTGGAGACTAGTGGATCCATTGGAGTAGCATACAATCACATACAAGATGAAAAATATTTAATTTTTAAGGATGTTGTAAAACCCATGATTTAGGATGTTGGATTTGTTGGTGTCCAAAATGACGCTTATGCTCTAATAGGCTGCCAATGTACCTTGAGACTGATATTAAGAATGCTTAGTTCCAAGTGTGGGAGCTCTGAAAGGCAATTGGACCAACTATAGGGACTTAATATGCCCTCTTCTTCTTTTGGCTCTGCAAAACCAAGGCGAGTGCACCTAACCTAGTATAAAATATACTTCATACACCAAGAACTAGGTTTGAATAACAGATAATAGGATAGTAAGAAAATACTAAGTGTTAACCACACACTCATTGACTCTCCACTACTATGGGTAGAACCACATACAACCAAATACTGAAAACTTAAGGATGGTTCTTAATTTCATGTGTTTGAATCATAACAACCTCAATCGGGATATGTCAACAAAGAAATACTTATCTAGGCCAGTGCCTCATCCATTGGGAAAGCTTTCTTAGACAGACTACACACACACACAAGAATATATCTGAGATTCAAAGCCATGAACACATTTACAATCTCCTTTACTACTTACAAAGTATCCTTACATAGACAAAAGATAAATCTATGTCCCATCTGGAGCATCATTTCATCTAATCCTAGATTAGAACTCAAGAATGAGGGCACATACATAAACTGGTTATGCAATGAACTAGAAAGTTAAAAAATTATCTATGTTGACACAAAGGAGAGACAAGAATCAAGTGCCTGCATTAAGTATGAAGAATCCTCCAGTGTATACAATCCATCCAAAGGAACCCTGCTTGCAAACTACAGCTTAGACCTATAACTTTCTTTCAAATTGTCAAAAAAAAAAAATCCAGACAAGTCATTACAATTCAAACTGAGAAGAGGACTCACAACCCAAGAGTTTGAATACCTAACTCCCAATAATAAAAAATGTTCACAAAAATCCCTTTATACCAGGGTTACAATCCAAGCACAATGATCATTTCCAACTCAAAATTCAAATCCACCTAACCCCACCGAGGAGTTAACACAAAACAAGATATGGATCAAGCCGCAGCATGCAAGCTCAAACAATCTAATGCATTTAAATCAACAAGACATCCCAGGCAGCAAAATCGGATAGGACAGCCGCACATATCCTCTTCATCATTATTGCAACTGCCACCGAGCTACCACACTCATCGCATACAACCAAACTACCGGAAGACCCTGCAAAACAAAGGTTGTTGCATGATCGCATAGCCAGAAACTGGGCTATGCGAACATGTGACACCCCACTGAGATTCATCACCGGGTACAGAATCATCATGCCACCAATCAGCAAGACCCTTAGGCCAGATCACAACACCTACCGCCATCAAACTAGCAAGAAATCTGCTAGAAAAGCATTAAAACTAGTACTTTTTGCCTCAAAAACCCTTTCTAAGTTTGAATCTAAGTTCCAACGGTCACCCCCAAAGGTTTAAAACATAACCGTAGATCTTATCCTTTCCTGGAAAATTGGGCGATCAACATTCAATCTTACAACAGTCGTGGGCCCCCTTGAAAAGTCTTCAGCCACCTCAAAAATCCCTCGGTGAATGAAAACTGAGCATGTCAGTAGCACGACACTATGGACCCACTCAAATCTGCAACCGTGATGCCAACAGTGGTCGCATGATCACATAGCAAAAAATTGGGCTATGTGAACACGCGACAAGCCTCCATGTCAATACCATGTCACCGCTCCCTACCAATGCAAAATGCGCACCTTTGCAACAAAGACAATGGGCCGAATGACAAGCCTCATCATCACCTCAGACCAACTAGAAGATGCCACATCACCACCTTCCACCGGGCCTCAGCAAGGAAGAACCTTGTCGCATGGTCGCGAGCAGTGAAAATGGCCCTTGCGATCATGCAATAAGGCCATAAGACCGCCACCTCAACACCAACGGCCCCACAAGACAGACGTCAACCGGTCGCATGGTCGCATGTCAAAAATTCCTGACATGCAATCATGTGACAACCAATAAGAACATGCGCCCCTACCTCCCTTGTGACACTGGGCCCACATCACTACCTTGCATCCAATAGAACCTTGCCACCTCAACATTATCTAACAGCGGGCCCTCTACAAACAAACCTGTCGGCATCCAATTGGACGGTGGGTGCATGATCGCAAGGGGAAATAATATTCCTTGCAATCACATGCCAACCGTAGATTGAAATCAATATCACAAGCCCCGCTGACATATCTGACTCATCACCACATGGACCAATCAGAGATGAGCACCTCAGCACTGTCTGACACGTAGACCCACCTGGACCCATGGCACGCCTACATAGGAAAATCTGATGGCTGTCACAAAAGTGTAAGGGATAAACACCGTGCATCTTTACCATGCAAACTTACGCTGATCACTAATCTTGTCCAAACTTTAACCACACCGGGCAATGGGAAGAACTGGGACCCACACGGACAGGTGGCAAGCAGTCGCATGATCGCATGTCAGAAAAGTCTGACATGGGGCCATGCGACAACCAATCACTTTGAAACCTTTGAAGACCGGGGCCCACCATCCAGTCGGACTTGCGCAGTTACGACTGACAAACAAGGAGTGCTGGCAAGAGGAAAGAAATGCGAGGTCGAAAACACACAGGGTTTTTGACGAAAGAGGATCGAAAACACACAAATTTTCTGACGCCAAAAGATAAGCGCACAAAAGCTGGAAGGCACAAGGTTGAAAACAATGAAGGTTTTCACATAGACCGAAAATATCATGGATTTTCAAAAACACTGTGGGTTTTTGACACTGTGGAAAATTTTGAAATTATTTCCTGCAGACCTTAGAACTCGAATAACTTTATGGGTTTTGCAATTCAGCACGTGTGTTTTGGACTGAAGCAAGGTGACACAATGAAGAACACAGGGCAGGACATTTCAAGAAAACTCCACAAGGAAATAGGCCATTTTCATAAGATTTTTGCAATGACTAGAAAATGGACTAACAGGATTCCTCTTGTTAAATTTTATACATTATATTGGAACCTTATATTGAACTAATTACAATTTCCTATATAAGTAGTGATGGAGTTATCATTACTTCTATATAATCTCAACCTTGGTGTCATCTATGCATTCAATTTTTTTGATCATTTTGATATGTTGGTAAACTAAACTTAGGAATTCTTTAAATTGGGAATAAAATGAACTTAATGTTCTAGAAAATAACCAAGTATCATACCATTGAGATTTTAGGTAGGCTCATTTCATTGTCTTTTGTTTTGTGCATGTGAACCCACCATACAGCATTATTGTTAACTTTTACTATTGTTTTTCTCATTGCAAGGAGAGAGTGAGTGGGATTTTTTGTGAAAATTTCCCTTCCTCTCTAGAGTCCTTGGCTTATTTTAGAGTCCCTTTTAGACTTTCCCACCTTTTGTATTTATCTAGTGTATTTATCAATTAATCAAGTTATAGTAATGTTTAAAGAAAAATATCAATTCATCACATCCATACACATATAACACTTTGATTTTAACATGGAAACCCTATTAGGGAAAAAACCACCTGGGACTGGTAACCCAAAATTATTCACTCTTCTGAAGTAAGCTCAGTTAAGAGCCAACCTTGTTAAAGGTTACAAATAAAACTATAAGGTGTGACCTGGTTGGAGGATTTATCACTAATAGTTCTCCCTTGACCAAACATTCACTATGGGGTCAACAAGAAAATAATCAACATTTATTGAATAAAATATTAAAATATAAAGACTATTAAGTCCCACTCAGTTAAGAGATTTATCTGTAGCAATGGTTAAATTGTTACAGTAATGATCTGATTCAAATACAACTTGTTTTTCAAAATTTTAGATGTATGCTAAGCTCAAAAATACCTTTGATCAATAATCAATTCAATCTCTTTATTTCTTCCAACTTTGTTATGCTTGGTAATTATTTTCTCTGATGCTCGGTGTTCTTTGCATTATTTCTCAGTACTATCTTCAACCAGTTCGATTAGCTACACATTAATTCAATCTTTACATGCAAATTCTCCTGCCCCAGACTCAATAATGAATATCTTGTCTCTTTATATTGACATCTTAAACCATTTTATTTCCTTCCATAGATTTTTCCTCTTAATCTTCACTATTGATTTTGCCTCTTTAACATTCCTCGACAGTTGTGTCAATAACATGCTTCAATCTCCTTCATCCAATCATCCTTGAATTTTTTCAGTCGTTTGATCATCATAACAAACATTATCTTTTACCTTGGAATCATCAACAATTGTCCAACTCATCATCTTTAGTCGGTAGTCATAAGTTCCATTTATTTCTTTCACTCGGTCAATACCATAATGCGTCGATGATAACTAGATTGGTTAACACTATACTCAGTATACACTACACTTGCTCAGTGTACATTGTTCCAACTCGGTGTATATTGAATTCTTCATTTATCGACCACATAAACATATTCATTATTGATCTTAAATCCATAAAAAAATCATGTAATATAATCAAATCACTAACATAATGTCATAGACTCACCAATAAGTTATTCAATGAATAGCATATCCATATCTTTCTCATTTATCTCATCTTCATGTAGATATATCATTCCTTCACCATTATTTAATTCTTAAGATGTTTGTAACCATCATGATAAGTATAGTCAAAACTAGTTGACATCAATGACAATACATTAACTGATTTAATGTCTCACATACACATTAGTATCTTGGTGATCATCAATCACTTTCTTCAATCTCTCCTTTAAGATATTCAATCAGGTGTAGTCTATCAATCTCTCCCTTTGGCATTGATGGAAACACAATATGAAATATGCCATAGAATACCAAACATCAATTCTACAACTTTGTATGCAAATTTTGTAACTTGGTAAGCTCTCCCTAGCTTATACATTTAATATGTTTAATCACTACACAACATCAATACTATCCCTTTCAATAATCTCCTTCCACGTGGATAGATATTTTATGTATATTTCTCTCCCTTTGATAGTAATGGAAAAAAGAAAATAAATAGTTCTACAATAGCCAAATCAAATTCTATATTATTTGGTTCAGATCAAGTACCTTGCATTTACTGATATTTACTTTCAGTTTGTCTTCTAGTTTTCATAGCCTTAGGAATCCCAAAGTGTGAACTCTTGGCAAGTGGTCAGCACTTGCACACATATGCACATGTAGGCACATGCACATATGGAATGTTTTCATTTATGGAAACACTTATCATATTCACGATTGCACATATTGGATATCATGAATATGTTTGTATGTAGTTGTTGAAGGAAAATGCCTAAGTCCACAGACTGTTCTTGTGACCCATTCTGACAGAAAAATGTAGTGAACTTCCTAGGAGCTTCATTAAAGCATGCGATCTTGGTTACATTCTTGCAGGACCCAAATGAATATATGTGTAAGGTCGCACACGTTAATATTGATGTATCGAAGAGATGTCATTAGTTGATTGGATGTGATGACAGTCAACAAAAAATAACTTGTTGGCGATCAAAAAGGCCAAATTTGTGAGTGATTTGAAAGATAAATTTGGATGCATTATTGGATCTAAGGCTGACTAAGAATGTTGATGAAGGATGAAATTACACATTAAATAATATGATGTTTAGCTAGAGTAATGTCAACTAGCTTTTTTAATATACCTCTAACAAGGTATAACTATATAGACACTTTTGTAAAAGTATGCGATTATCATAATGATGATATAGATGGATGCAAACTATGAAGGTATATAAGGGTAAGAGCAGAGATCAAAATTAATGAGAACAAGAGGATTTCTTAAAGGAATACTTTGTTAAATCTTTGTATTCTGGATAACAGATTGATTGTAAGTGCTATTGCACCTATTGTACACCCCTAACAAGGTTTGATTTCCTCTAATAGGGCTGGACTCTTAGCAGGGTCAATTCCTTAATTGGGATTACATTGTAAAGACTCCTAACAGGGTCTATCCTTTAACAAGAACATGCCTATTTTAATACTCGGCTCCTAACAGGGTTATTATACTTATAGTGCAAATATTTGTGGATACCATCCCGACCAGGATTTTTCCCTTAACAAGGTTTCCTCAAAAAAAAAAATGGTGTTATGAGTTCTTTTATGTTTGTTTATTTGGCATATTTATTTATCTTATGCTATATCTTTATATGTTGTTTTAAGAAGACAAAGAAGTTTAAGAATTTAGTAAAGTACTGTAACACTGATTCACCCCCTCTCTGTGTTACCAAATCCTAACAATTGGTATCAAAGCATCAGGCCCCTGAAAGAAAAGCTTAATAGCTTTGGGGAGATCAAGATGTATTTGGAAAACTTGAAGAAGAATTATGAAATGGAATTAGAAGATGTGGACATTGCTAATGCATATAGAGTGGATCTAAAGTACAAGCTAAGGAAGGCATATGAATTTATCAAGAAGTTTAAGCAGTACCTTGAATATGAAATAAAATCAAGAGATGATCTCATGGAAGCACAAACTGAGGAGCTATCAAATCAAGAACAGATTGAGCAACTAAGACATGAAAAATATTCCTTGAAGGATGAAATGGAGGTCACAAAATTGAACCTAGTGAAAGAACTTGATGTTTAAAGAGAACAAAAAGAAAAGTTGCAAAATGAACTATCAAACACAAGGGATAGATTGCAAACTTTGGAGAATGATCCGAGTGCACTAAACACAAAGTATGACAATGTAGAAAGATACTACATCACCATCACTGGTGAACTTGATTAGACTAAAGTTCGTATAGAAAAATTTCATGAGAGAATAAAGAAATTGGATGAGGAAATGGACATGCAAAAGCTTTTTGGAGACATGACATGAGTAGAATTTAATGAAAATCCTGATTAGAGGAAAGATAGATTTGTGGTGAATCTTGATTCACCTAAGAATTTAGATTCTGAGGTTGTGATAGCAGAACCTGAGATACCTCCTTGCAAGGACAATGACAAGGATTGCATCCATAAAGATCAATCAAAGAAATTAACTAAAAAAGGTATTCCTAAGCCCAAGTTTAATGGTTTTTGTTTTAATTGATATTTGTATGGACATAAGATAAGAGAATGTGGAAAACCATATATGAGGTCTAGAAGACCTACATATGATCACCTGAATGATTTTATCAAAAAGAAGAAAGAGAAAAAATTGAATGAGAAAATATGAAAAAGGTGAATGTAGTAAAAATATAGAACACAAACAATCTGATGATAAGGAAAGAAATAAAGAAAATGATGCTAGGAAAGACAATGGTTCTAATTCTAGTAAGGATAAAGTTAACAAGATAGTGGAAGAGGTTAAGAAACCTTTTACCAGACCTAGAAATCTATGTTACAAATGCAATAACTTTGGTCATATTTCTGAGTATTGCAGATTGTAGATTGATTACAACCAATTGAAACCTAAGAAAAAGGTGACATACTTCAAATGCAACAATGATGGACATGTTGTGAAGTAGTGCAAATTTAGAGGACCAGTAAAGAAGTCCTTCAGTCCATTCACAAAATAAAAAGAACTGAATGAAGAAGAAAAAGAGCTAGCAGAACTAAAAGTAGAATTCAAGGAGAAATGGGTCAATTAGAATGAACCTGTTGAATTTGAAGTTAAGAAAGATGAAGAGCATAGTGAGAGCACTCACAAGAGTCCTAAGAGTCTTGTGGAATCATTACTAGGGTGCATTGCCTCACCATATTTTGATGGGAAATATATGTCTTAGGGGGAGCATGACATATTAACACCAGCCAAATACAAAGCCTCTATATGGATGAGTTAAGTTGTCTGAGATTGAAGGAAACTTAGTTACTATTGTATAAGATCATGGACAAGATCACATCTTGTTTGGAGATGTCTATGAGAAGATGTACCATTTTGAGCCAACATTGGTTTATTATATTTTTATGGGCAATTTTTGGGACTTGTGCCAAATTTTCTATAAGGGTAGAAATTTGGTCAAACTACTTACCATTTACACTAAGATCAAAGATCATTGAAGAGCTTGGAATAGTTGCTGGAGCTTGAAAAATATATGATTGTGTTTGCAAAACCCTCACACGACTGCATGCGCTAGGTATTTTCCATAAACTTAAGAAATCTTTTTCATTTACAGTAGAAAATAAATCAACATGGATACTCCCAAAGTGTTTAATGTGCTTGAAAGTAATAGATACAAATTCAAGAGTCATCCCTTCAAATCCATTGAAGAGGATCAAGAGGGTGCCTTCTCACATAGTCCAGTTGGTATCCTTCATGTTGAAGACATCAAGGCCTATATACATAACAAGATTGAGTTTATAGGAACCACAAAGATATTTTATGAGATGTTAGGGTTATACAATGTAGATCAAACCCTAAGAGAAGAATGTAGAAAGGTTCACAGGTTGCCAATAGTTAAATACATGGAAAGATTTGAGTTTGATGAACTAGACTGGATCAAGATTGTGTTGAGAATAATTCATGATGAATTTATATGGATTGGTGGAACTCAAACCAAGATCACCAAAGAAATATTGCACGAGATCACTAGTTTACCTATGACAAGTAAAGTTCCCACAACAAAAAAGAATATTAGATTTTAAGTGGAGAAACAAAAGAGAAATGACAGTAAATGGCATCACACAAGAAGATGTCAAAATGGAACAAAAGAGAAATGACAGTAAATGGCATCACACAAGAAGATGTCAAACTTGTTTCAATGATATTGGGATACAAGTTTCAGTATAGTAGCAGGATAAATAGTGTATCAACCAGTTTTGTACATATGGAATATAAAATGGTATTTGAAGATGAGGAATATGATTTATTCAAGTTCCCAAGGTAGAAACTAATGGAGAATTTGGTAGGAATAAAGAGGAACATGACAACTCACTTCAAATTTGGATCACTAACAATGTACATATTTATTTATGTTATGAGAATATTTCCTAACATGTATCTATGGAGATCTAATAGATACACCATGTAGATGATCAATGACTACTATAGAAGAAGTGATGAGCATAATAGGTATGTTGAAGTTGTAGGAATGATGAAACTCTTTAAAAAAAAATGCATGAAAGGGAAAGGATCCCTTGGAGACCAGTGGAAAAGTAAAAGGATGATATATGCTTCATGGTGGAAACTGAAAACACATATTTTGAAGCAGTAGAACTTATAACTTCATGGGCTACTCCTATGGGCTATGAAGTAGATTATACTATTCTAGAGCTCCATATTCAACACATCTTATAATCCCTGAAAGACCCCAATGTTCCAAGATGGGGAACATATGATGGAAATTACATAGTTATTAATGAAGAATTAGTAAAGGGGAGAAGAGAGAAAAAGGTTGAATCATTGGTTGATAAAATAGTAGGACAACATAGGATATTAAAAGAAGAAATGAAAACTATCAGGGAAAAGGTGGCATAACTTGGGGATAAATACAATATTCAACCTCCTTAATATAATATAGAGGCACCTCAAGTGGTGGAGGTTGAAGAAGAAGAAGAGAAAGAAAAATATGACACTCGTACACCTACTAACACTACTTTCCCTGCCATTGTGGTTTGCCTTGAGTTAAGTCTTGAATACATTAAGAATTATGAAAGTCAAACAGAGAGTATCCTAAAGAGGGATGGATGTATAATATTAAAAGTTGATGAAGATATTGTGGCTTCTGCCCTTATATTATGAGAGAAAACTTTCTCTAAGTTCTCACCCACCCAAGCTATTGTTAAATTTAACGAGGAGAGGGAGAAAAACCACACCTCCATTGCAAAGAATTGGTTGTTAATTCCTCAATGAGGTGGTTGACACCTACCCAATAAGTTGAATAAAGATCATGTTCATTCCTACATATAATACCTCTTGGTAATGCTACACAAAGTCAAAGGATCCCCTAAAGATTTTCTATTTTCTGAATGGATGTACTTCTATGTCCAAACTATATTAGAAGGTGAACAGTTCATGGACTAGCCAGAACTAATTTCCAATTCATTGAAGGAGCAACTCAACATGTCGCAACTGACTGGAAATGATTTCTTCATGTCTTCATACCTAGTGTAATATTTGGCTTACAACTAGGATTTAAGAAGAGTTTCGCGAGAACCATGGTCTACAAACATGTGTGTCTATGAGTATTGCCCTACGTTGCAAAGAAAGAATGTGCTAAATAATTACAAGACTATTCATGATGTCTTTGCTGGGAAAATATATTTTGAGTTAGCAGGTTACCCACTAAGACACTTGTCTTTGGTATCTCAAAGTGCACTAAAGAAATACAGGAGTTTCTACATTTAGTTCCCCCATGTTAGGGTATATTTGAGTTGCATTTTAAAAGTATCCTTGACCCTTAAGATATTTAATACTTGTCTGGTATTCTTCTTTCTAAAAATTTCATCAGTAGCTTTCCCATGTTGGCCTTTCTTTTGAGTTATCTGTTGCAATATTTCAAGCTTGTCTTTGTCAAAGTTAGAGTCCTCCGGTCAAGTGTTGTTTGTTCTTGATCCTTCATGAACCACTTTGAACCCCTTAGAACCCTAGTTCAAAGTAGTTCAAAGAGGTTCAATCAAAATATTTTTATTTAACATTGGTAATTATAGGTGGGACCTGAGTCCACGTCATCACAAACTGGTGAACCAATTTGAACCTCTTTGAAACTCTTCGAACCACGGTTCAAAGTAGTTCAAAGGAGTTCAGAAGAGATAGTGGAAAACCCTAGGATTGATGTGATAGTTGATGAGTTGGATGACACTGAATGTCAATTAAGTAATCAACTATATTATGGTATGGTCAACCTTGAAAGGATGGAAATGACAGTGGAAATATGAGTTGGTAATATGAATTATTACAGATTTTATCTTAAAAATGAGTGAAGTAATGACATTATATGGAAAGTAATGATGTTTCGAATAGTTTTTTGAAATAAAAAAATAGTCATATGGCACATAAACATTTTCACTTCACTCTTGAATTCATGTTGTCATTAATACTCCTTTTTCTAGCTGAACTCTAAGGTATGGGAACTTTTTTATAAGTATGTTGTGTTAGCATTCAAAATTGTAGATGATCAAAACTTAATCAAAAACTCTCTGATTCATAACTCTAGCAGTCCCAATAGATGCATCAACAATAGTAAACACTAAGGTACTAAGGATTTACAATCCTTCTTCTCTTTAAGCTTTAAGCTACAGGTGGGTATTACCTTTTAAGATTGAATTCTTCAAATATCACAATAATAACTTGTATACTTGATACAGATATAAAAACATAACTCTCTCACAACTTTAAAGTAAATCATTTTTAAATTGATTGATGGTGAAAAAAAATGCAAACTAAGCTGAGACTAGTGCCAAATCCTAGGGCATCAGAGTCAACAAATACACATCTACAGAAAATCTCTCAAATCAAATACACCCAAACCCGGATAAAATGCCTTGTAAGTTATCTTTTTATGCACATATCATATCATCAAATTCATACATGAAAAATGAAATCTCAGAGACCTCACTCAAGATTTACCCCTCCCTTGAAAGGAACTCAAGTTTCAACCCCACTATCTACCTTGTAGAAAGATGTATCTAAAATGCCTTGATAATTTAAACACACAGAGAAATCAAAATCATACATGAAGACAATAAGAGATATACATGGAACTTCAATATATTTTATTGATAAACTTCTTGTATCAATACATTCAGAAAAAATTGGATTCCTAAGAATCAAAACTAAATCTATAAGCTCCTATTACAATAAGTATTTCACCACCTTTTGGTGTGAGCTAAATTTTTCTATATATAGAGAAACCATCTTGGGATCCTTGAGGAAAGGATGCAACAAGCTTCAGATGGTTCTGATAGTGACTTGCACTAGATTACAAAAGACTTAAATTTGTAAAAGAAAAAGAGAGAGAAAGGGTGTCAGAAGTTGTTTCTTTAGTTTGCTGAGTTTCCCTTTGAGCTACACCTTTGTCTGGTAGTATTCAGAGAAACTACCGAAGTTTTTATGTGAATGATGGCCACCAACTAGCTAACTTACATAATTCTCTTCATGATTAGTTTCTCTCCCTATGCTCATAGGTTAGGTGCATTGCTAGAGCTCATTCATCTTCTATATCATCAATATCATCTTTTGCAGGCTTATTCCTTTTGGGCTTTGTAAGAGTGTCCCATGTAGATACCTGTTCTTTTGTGGGCCATTGGAATTCCTGAATGCTTTGGAGCTATTTTTTCTACCTCTCCCACCTAGCATTAGTCACCTACTTGACACTTGTAGTAAACTTGGTGAAGTCCATCTCAGCTTTCAAGGCTTCATCCAAAATAGTATTGAATCTGTCAATATCCAATTCATTATTTTCATTAACAAATTCCTCTTTCTTGGGCAACAAGGAATCAAAATCTGATTTCCATTGATCTAACCCGTTTATTGACCCATCCTCACTCTTGATTGGAGGGAAAAACTTGTTGAGCTCTGGACCAAACATTATTATCCTTGTCTCTATTTTATTTTATTTTCCTTTGAAGAATGACAAGGTAGCCTGTATCCTATCTATTTCTTAACCAACCTGTAGCACAATCTTTAGAATATCTATTCTAAGAGATTGCACAACTGCCAATCTCTCAAAAAATGATGTTCTGACTGACTAGATTGTATGATAAGTACTCAAAATTGTAACAAAATTTTTTACCTCCACTTGTAGCCCATGCAACTTATTATAAGCAGTGTATACTACATCTTCTTTCTCCTTCAAAACTTCAAGTCTATGTTGCAAAATTTTCAAAAAGGCATCCAATGCAACTTTATTTTGATCCACACTGGCATGTTCCTCAACAACCTCCTTTTCTTTTGTACCCTAGTTTTCTAACTGTGGGGGTTGTCCAGGTGTTTGAGGGGTAACCACAGGCATGTTGATTATCTATTGGTGTAGATCATCCACATATTTCTCCAATTCCTTCTCTTTCATAATGTGTACCTCTCTATCCTTCATGAGTGCATTGTAGTCTTCAAATAGGTTTTTGTACCTATCAAAGAGTTTCTTAGTTTTATCCTCATTCAGTCTTGCAAAATGAGTAAGAACCTATGAGACTTCAAGATTTCCTATGTTGTGGATTGACCATACAACCTTATCCCCATCCATGTTTTCTTGAACATTCAGAAGAGAAGGCTTCTAGTCATTAGGGTATAGGTTCCACATAGCCAGTGCTTGATTTTCTGGATTATATCCAAACCCTTTTATTAAGTCCTCTACTTGGGTTTCTAAAAAGAAATTTAAATTGTCTTGCTTTCTTATCTGATCTATTATAAAAGTTGAAGCAAGAACCCAACCAGGAACTAGTAGCATATTGCTAGCTTTGACTAATTTTCTGGCATCTTTTGGAGTGATAGCCTCTAATTTAGGATCATAATCCTTTAATGCTTGGATAGCCTCATCAAGCACCTAGCCCTCCTCTGTAATCCTTACACTTGAAGCAACCTGTTGTTGATTAGTCAAATCCATAATGGTAGTTTCCTCTCCTCTTTGCTCAATACGAGGTGGTTGTTCTATGGCAGGAGGGCTATATACTGGGTAGCCTCCATCACTGTCTTCCTCACACTCTTATTCATAATGCTTCTCCTTTTCCCTATGTTTATCATCAATTTGGTCCTCAAATGAATTGACCAATGTATAGAAATTCTTCATCATCTTATCTAGCCTTTGTAAAGAGGGCAATGTAGGGTAGAAGCCTCCAAAGGGAATTCCCTTTGTTTTCAACTATTTCTCAAATGACAACAACTCTGAAAATTGTTGTGCTCTCCTCTCTACCTCATCATCCTCTATGATATTTCTAATGATGTCTTCCTTTGGACACTGCTCATGTTTGTTACTTATTGGGATGGTAGGATTATAATACTTACTAGCTAGAACAATAAAATCCTCTGTATCCACATATCTATACACTGCAACATTCATCTTGTACTGGCCCAACCAATCATTTAACTTTCTATATGCATTCTTTCCAATTGTGAAGTTGCATAACCTGAAGTGCCTAGGGGTAAATGTACCCTTCCTATGGGGGACCAAGTTTTCTTTATCAATTAACATCAGCTACCAAATGATCTCTAGGAAACAAATCCTTGGTGGCACAAAGAATGGTAGGACATGAGGTGTTTGTGGATACCCATAGACTCTGATTATTGTGAAAGTCTTCTCAAAGTAGAAGTCTCCCCAGTTATGATTTTTAGGCCACTTGTCAACAAATTGGCAAGGCCTCAGTAATTGTAAAGCCTTGACTGAAAGCCTAGAAAGATTTAGTCCTAAGCTGAGAAAAATTGGTTGAACTATCCAGTTCTGAAAAGCACAAAAGTTACAATCCATGGAAGTACATCTCCATGCCCTTATCCCAAATTGAACTAGATTAGGTTGACCCCTCCACACCATTTGAGGCTTAAGGTACTCCAAGTCCATAATTTTGTAGTTGTAATACATGATAAGATGCATGAGCAGTGAGTAATGCATGAACCTAGGAGTAGGCTCCCTTTTCTTGAGAGCTTCAAGTCCTTCATGCATTTTATTTATTACATACCCAATGTAGTCATATCCTTTTCTTGTATGGAGACTTTGTGAATCCAAAACCATCATTAGGATGTTGGATGAAATCCTTTCTGCACCACCATCTATCCCTAGCAGCATGCATAATCCATATGCAATGTATTTGATGTAGAAACATAGGTCCTTGTAGAAGTATGGCGCTGCCCTAGCCATTGCTGCAATATAGTTTCTATTAGATCTTGGGACATGGTTTTGGATTTCCTTAGACACCAGGACTATCTTCCTAATGTGCCTATTTGCTTGGGCCTGTAAATTGATTTCTGTGGCCATTGGGATTTGAATGTCGAAAGCCTTCACAAATTAATTTCTATCTAATGTGACCAGAGCTGAGCCATCCCCTTTCCTTATTGTTTTAGACAAAGGGTCATACTTATTGACCAACCCAATGAGCAAGTCTACGTCTACAAAAACATTAAGTACTACCAACCTAGCCAACTTGGAGGCCCAAGGGTTTGAAACGAACACTAGACTATCAACATTTTTATAAAAATATCTAAACAAACACATCCCAAACACATCCCCAATCTTCGCATCTCTACAGTAACTTAAATCATCAACGAAAACTTCGTAACTAACCTTTTTATTTTGTGAGGACCCGGGAAATAGAGTGAGAAATTTGCCTAAGTAGCTCTCCTTTGCCTTTTCATTGGATCCCTTGCTGGTGGAAACTCCACTAGTTGTTGGCTGACTCATCTTGATCAATTAACCAAAATCCCTCTAAGAATTCTGAAACTATGAACTCTCTAATAGCTAGAAAACTCAAGAATTCTCCTAATTTTCTAGTATTGGGTCTCCAGAATGCTTGATAATTTGAGAATGAGTGACAGTTAATTGTATTTATTCCAAAGAATTGAATGCAAGTGCCTTTTCAAGACTCAAGCTCTATAATCATGTCACTTCCACCATTACTTAGCACGTTCTGAACTCAATTCACTAGCCGTGAGCTAAGAAAGTGACAGGTAATCAAATTTGATTTCTTGCGACCTAGTGACTACACTTAGTCTCCCAGTTGCTGCAAGGCCTGGTGCCCTTTTAATACTTTCTGAGACTTGTCAACTAAAGTAAAATCCTCACTCACTACATGATTTTATCTTTTTAAATTATATCTAGAAACCTGGTGACTATAGTCAAAAAACATAGTCGCTGAATGATTTGGCCTTTTATGATTTTGTCTCGTGATCTAGCAACCTTTTGAAACTTTAATTTTTCATTATGAGACCTAGCGACTAAAGTCCATTTCATAATCTCTACAAAATGTATCACTTCTTAATTTTATTCTGAGACCTGGAGAAAAATGCCTTTCCAAAGTCTCAATAGCTTTTCTTCTCATTGGGAGACCTGGCAACTAGCAGTGAGTCTCTTAATCACTAAAACTTGTTGACTTTTCAAAGTTTTTCTGGAGACTACCTGACTTCACCTATCTGGAGACCTGGCGACTAAAAATAAGTCTCTTAATTGTTGAAACTCTGTTCAAACCCTCATTTCTTCTCACAACTTCACGATAGCCACAAGATCTCAATTTGATGGTAGTCACTCAGTCTCATAAACTTCACTCTAATTTTGACTTTCTAAAGAGACTTGGAGATTGAACCAATCTGGAGACCTAGCGACTGAAAGCAGAATATCCTTGATTTATTGCTTCTGGAGACTCAACAACTGTAGTCCATTTCATAATCGTTAAAAGATTACTATTTCTTTATTTTATTTGGAAACCAATTGGGGACAGACACGTCACCAAATTCAGCAAGTAGATCCATATTATTTTTCACTTCTTTACATCAGCAAGCACTTAACCCTTAGTCATCTGGCGATTCTGCAACTGAAGTCACCTCCTAGTTGCTAAATAACTTCCTTAAGACTAGGCAACAAAGCAATTCTCACTATCCCTAAAACTTTTTCTGAGTCATGGTTTGATTGGGAGATAACGCGACCACCACCTGATCAAGACTGCATCAACTGTTCATATTCATTATGTGAAAACCTTTACCTTAATTCACCACCTTCTAGTGAACATGCGGCTGAAGACATCTCACAATATCTTAATATTTTCCTTTACCCTGGTTAAATCTAGAGGCCATGCAAAAGCCTTTGTTCGCCAAGTCGCTAGATAATTTGTTTAACTTGAGTTAGATTATGAGATTAAGCACTAACCATTGATGTTTCATTCATCCTATGATATTCGCTGGGTTGCTAGACATCTTATGACTTAACCGCTACATTACGAGACCAAGAGATAACCGTGTCATTGGATCACAATATGTTTAAAATATAACCCCCAGAATTGGGAGAACATGTGACTATTGCAATCACTGGGTCACTGGATAAATAGACTAACCACCCGAGAACTTGGAGACCTAGCAACTAAAGGAGAATAAACCATTGTCTTACATTTGGAGACTCAACGACTATAGGAGAAATCTCATAATCACTGAATACTTTATCATTTCATCATTTTATCTAGAGATCACCTGACTAAAGGTATTCTCGATTTGGAGACTAGGCGACTATAGTTGCCTTCAAAATATTTATCAGTTTAGTCGCTAGATCTCACAATGCACATTAGATTTCATTCAGAGACTTTGCGAGTGAAGGCATTCGCTGAGTCATTAGAAGAAAAGAAATATTCTCTTAACTTAAAGAGATTGCATGACAAAGGGTTTCAGGGAATCGCTAGACTAAAAGGAATATGCCAAAATCATTAGGAGACCTAGCGATTAGCCGGTGATTGCAAAGCACACATGCTTAAAGGCTTTCTTAAGTGATTTGAAAAAGGTAATGGCAAAATAGAACCCGGTTAGACTTTTCTAGGGTTTTTAGATCTTCAAAAGTATTTTCGACCTAACACTTAGGGTTTTTCACCATTATGAACATATTTCATTACTCTAGGATAGGAAAATTGTAGGAGATTTATCACAAAAAATAGGGAAAAATTGAAGAAGCAAAAATTAAAATGCAACCTTGAAAATTGAAAATACTACCAATAATGGCTCTCTCTGAGGATGCTCGAATGTCAATTTATAGGAAGAAACCAAAATATTTGGGTAGAAGACCAACCAAAACTTAACCTATTGTAGGAAAATAACACATGGCTTGAAATAAATCAGACCTATACACTACAAGAATATTGTGCATGGAACAAAAGTTATTTCAATTGAAGAAAAATTTCAAGAATTGTCCATGCACTGGCAATTCCTATTCTTCACCATCCATATTTTTTAGAAAATATGAGTCTTTTCCATGAGCCTAATGGATAATATAGGGACCCAACCACAATGATTCAAATTTTTTGTGCTTTCCCTTATCCTCACTCCTTACATTCCACCGAAGGACCAAATCTCCAGGCTGGAATTTCCCGATAGTTGCCCTTTTATCAAATAGATATTTCATTTGCTGCTCTAGTATAATGTTTTCCTTTTGACCTTCTCTTCTTGTTTCATCTAGTTTAACAAGTTGGAGCACCCTATTTTCAAGAGGATTAGACATTTCAAAATCTTCCTCTTGTATAAATTTGTAAATAGGTAGTAAGTTGTTCACAGGCAGCCTTGATTTAATACCATAAAAAATTTCAAAAGGAGACTTTCCTGTAGCTCTCTTTTATGTGATCCTATCTTCCCATAAAGCTAATTTTAGCTTTGAACGCCAGGTTCTCTTGTTATTTTCTAAGGTCTTCTTCAGAATCTGCAGAATACTTTTATTGCTTGATTCTGCTTGCCCATTAGCTTGTGGGTGATATGGGGATGAGTATGACATTATTATGCCCATTTATGAACAAAATTCCTTGAATTCTTGTGATCTAAAACTCATGGCATTATCCATCACTAACTTGACAAGAACACCAAACTTTGTAACAATACTGTCCATCAAGAATTTAATAAACATTGTGCTTGTATCCTTCTTTGTTGGGATTGATTCAATCCACTTGGTAAAGTAGTCAGTGACTATAATTATCCAACTAT
Organism: Chamaecyparis obtusa; assembly: GCA_027943335.1. Classification (NCBI taxonomy): domain Eukaryota; kingdom Viridiplantae; phylum Streptophyta; class Pinopsida; order Cupressales; family Cupressaceae; genus Chamaecyparis; species Chamaecyparis obtusa. The sequence continues at coordinate 655,543 of BSBK01004189.1, read as the reverse complement.
GTCCTCCACTGGACTTCTCAGTAAATTCCCCAATAAAATCAATACCCCACATAGAAAAGGGAACTTCTGCCACTATAGGGTTCAACATCAACGCTCCTAAAAATTTTAACTTGTTTGAGAACCTTTGGCATGGATCACACTTTTTGACAAATGCATGAGTATCTTTAAATAACATAGGCCAGTAATATCCAGCCCTCAAGATTTTATGAGCAGTTTCTCTAGCTGAATGGTGTCCTCCACACATTCCATAATGCATTTCTTTTAAAATCCTATCAGACTGTCCTTTGTCTAGAAATAACAACAAGATCCCATCATTATCCTTCCAAAACAAGTCACCTTGTAGTAGTATATACCTTTGGGCTTGCAATTTTAAGCTTCTTCTTTGATTGTCATTAAGGCCCTTTGGGCAAATAGCATTCTTGAGAAAAAATACAATGTTTGTGTACCAGGGCTACATTTCAATGCTAGTGATAGTTCTTTCATTGATATCAACATTGTTGACCTGAATCAAGTCCATATTTTCTTCAGTCATTAACTTTACTAGTCCTAGACCTCTAACAAGTTTAGTGATGTGAAGCTCTAAATCAAATTCCTGGATTCTGTTAATCCATTTGCATCTGTTTCCTGTGACCTCACTTTTCACTAGAATACCTTTAATTGCAGCATGAGGGACATATGCATTTACTTTTGCAAAAACATGATAAGGTCTAAATGCCTTGACAACCTTTACTAAAGCATAGGCTTATTTTTCCATTAGCTCATAGTTCAATCCTACTGACTGTAATGACTTGATAAAAAAGGTGATGGGGTGCTCAAATCCTTCATCATCCTTTTGTAACAAAACTACTGCAATGGTATGGAATGAGGCAAAAGAGAAGAGAGAAAAGGGCTTAGAGTAATTAGGGGAAAATAAGACCGGAGCCTTTGGATTTTTTGTTTTATTTTCTCAAAAACCTCCATTACTTCATGATCCCAAACAAATTTTCAATATTTTTTTAGCAACTTGACAATAGGTTTGACCAACTCAACAAAGTTGGCGATGAACCTTCTAAAAAAATTGATTTGTCCAAGGAAAGATTGGACACCTTTGAGATTTTTGGGGGCAAGGACCTTCTTAATGGCTTCCACCCTTTTAGGATCAATCCTTACTCCTTCTTTGGACACTATATGCCCTAGTAGATTTCTCCCAGTGACAGAAAAATGACACTTCTTAGGGTTTAAAGATATGCCACACTATAGAGCTTTAACCAAAACCTTTTCCAAGTGATTGTAGTGATCTTTAGCCCTTTTAGAATATACAGTCAAGTCATCTTGGTACACAACCATAAGAAAATCAATAAGATCCTTGAAAGCTACATCCATTGCCCTTTGAAAAGTTTCTCCAACATTTATTAAACCAAAAGGCATCTAGACATACACATATGTTCCCCAAGGAGTGGTAAATGCTATTTCAAACTACTTTGATTCCTTGACCAAGACCTGGTTATATCCTAAGAATCCATCCATCATGGAAAAAAAATCATAGCCAGTCACTTTATGAAGTATAACCTCCATATTTGGCAGTCCATAGTTGTCTTTTAATGAATCAACATTCAAATTTTTGAAGTCAAGACACAATCTTATGTCACCACTCTTTTTTATGACTGGTACTAAGTTTGAGACCCAAGATGAATATCTTATGGGCTCAATGATGCCTACATCCCTTAGCTTGGTCAACTCTATTTGCATTTTGGTAGCTAACAAGGGGTTGATGGGTCTTTTCTTTTTCTTGAAAGGTTTGGTATCTTCTTTTAGGGGAATTTCATGCTGAAAAAAGTTTTCCCTATAGGTTTTGAGATCATCATATGACCAAGCAAAGACATGTTTATATCTTTTTAGTAATCTTATTAAATTATTCCTTACAGACATTTCCCAATGTAGACAACTTGAGGGGAAGTCTTTAACCCTAGGTTTATTTCTTCTCGATCATCCACCTTGGAATTTGACTTCTAGGACATGTGACTATCATTTATTTTGAACATGCCTTCTAACTCAACTAAACCCTTGGGGATATGGTTAGAAGGTAACTGTACAACCTCATTTCCAATGACACAATTTTTTCCATTAATAATTTCTTGATAAGCATCAAAATCAATTTGCTGACCTTCATATAGATCCAAACCTTGAATAAAGCTTAAGATGTCATTGTCATCCTCAAAAACTTGCCAATTGCAAATATTATCAGGGACAACTGGTCTACTTGTTATTTCTAATTTTGATACTCTAGTAAGGGTTGCATCATTGCTTTTTAATGCAACATTTGCAAGGAAGTCCGTCATAATGTTTTTTGATCTTTCTACCCACTGAATATTGAAAGCATCCAAAAATTCAATTCTATTATAGACAACATATTTTTATAACCTAAGTCTGTCATCCTTAGCAGAATATTGTGATCTAATATGAACAATGATTAATTGGGAATCTCCATAAACTTTTAAACATCTTATACCATGTTTTACTCCAATATCTAGTCCCAATATCAAAGCTTCATATCCAGAAGTATTATTTGTGTATTAGAAGGTTAACAAAAAAGAATACTTAAAAGTAGTATTTGATGGGGATATTAGTAAGACACCAACTCCTGAGCCCTCTTTAGAGCATCCACCATCAAAGTACAACTGCCATAGCCCATCTTGTTGTAAGAGAAATTCATCAATAATTGGGTCATTATTTTTTAATTGTGGTACTATTTCGTCTATCATGAAGTTGTTCATATCAATATCAACACAAAAATTTAGATCCTCTGGAGCTACCATCTCAATCATTACTGAGGAATGAGGTTCTCTGTACAACTTTACCTTAGTACCATTCACAGGAATTGTGACATATGATAGATCTAATTGTAGCTTTCCTCCTCTTGTTGCTGCCCATTGTCTTGATAGTAGTATATCATAATGAGGTTTGGTATTAACTACAACAACATCCATCTTGTAAGTGGCTTCAAGGAATGCAACAATCTTTACCTCTATTCCAACCAAAGTCCCTACCATAGGAACTGCTCTATTATCCATAGCATAACATCTACCATTAGATGTATCAACTTGAAGTCCCAATTCCTTCATTACATGGTAGGGCATCACTATAGCTGCAACACTAGAGTCTATCATATAATTTTTCAATAATAAATTATTTACAATCAAAGTGACATAGAAAGGATCAATGGAGGAGGGCTCTTGGGTTACAATATTTCCAACACAAAAGTTGGAAACCCCTTTAGTTTTCTCAATTCCTACCACTAGTTTCACCTTTTCTGTCATAACAGGAATGTTTTCTTGTTCATTAATTAGAGCCAAAGTTGTTTCCTTATGCTCTTTTATTTTCAGTATTTCTAACAAAGGGATTGACACCTTCATCTGAGACAAAGCATGTCTCATGTCAAAAGTTGGGGACTCAATAGAAAGATTAGATAAGTCTTTTCTTCTTCCTGCCCTATTATTTCTTTGTTTTGTGATACTTTCCCCCATTTCTTTTAGCACTCTGAACCATGATAGGTTGCTGCTTGTTGTTGCTATCATTGCTTGGGGAAGCAACTAGTTTAGGAGAAACCTTACTCTAAGGATCATCCTTGACAAAGAGTGATCTAGGGACTCCTTGATCTGCATCAACCCTTCTATTTCCTAAGTTGTAAGAAGATCTAGCTTGAGAAATAGTAGCCACATTTAGATTCTTGATTTCTTCTTTACTGGGCTTTCTCTAATGAGTATCTTCTATCTCTGGTCTATTCATATTTGTTTGACCAGTCTCAGTATTAGATTCTTCATGATCAAAATAGAAAAATATTTGTTTCTCATAGACAGGGAGAAATCTCCTTTTATGTTCAACATCTTCTAATATTTCTTCATCACCTGAAGAGGCAAGTTCATCCACCCTTTGAGTGGTGAACATATTTATTGCAGGCTTTTCAGAGCCTTCATGGTCTCCTATAGGTAGATCTTCTGGGTCATCTTCTAAAGCTTGAGCAAAAACACATTGAAAAAGTGAGTGAGGCATGTTGCAGGCCACACACCATGGAATATTTTCCACATTGTGGGTTGTATTCTTTTTAAAAGTATCAGGAGTATCCTTTCCCTTTTGTGGCTCATGGTTGTAAAAAATAGGCTTCCCATCCTTCCAATTTGTTTTATATGGTTGGTCATGTAACCTAGGGAATCTTTACTGCCTTTGATAAGGTGGCCTATTATCTTGGAAACTCTTCCCACCTTTATCAAACCTAGTAGAAAGATCTTTAACAACACTAGCCAATTTGTCAGCCTTGTCATCTTCGTTGGCAGGTTTCACAACATGTGGCCTAGTCTCTTTCCATAATCTACCTTCATCCCTTTTATACATTTGACCAAATGCCTTCCTATTACTTTCAATATTTATTTCTAATTTGAAAGAATCTCTCAAAGTATGTGTAATTTTGTCTCTTAAAAGGTAACACATCTTTCCCTCTACAGCATTGAAGTATGTGGTAAAAAAAACTTCATCATCTAATCTCAAGACCTAGAATAACTTGTACATGGCTTTCTGAAACCTACTATTGAATTCTGACATACTTTCATTTGCATGCTTCTTGATATTATTGAACTCATTTAGCATGTAACTAGATTTGACATGTTCAACATACCATTCTTTAAAACTTCTTATAAATTCATCGCATGAGGTTACACTATTTTCAAGTAAACCTCTATACCAATCCCTAGCATCTTCTATCAAAGATTGAATGAAAAGTTTCATGACAACATCTTCATTCTCTATTTCATAATCATTTATTTTATCTATGAAAAATTTAAGATGTTATTCACGTGTAATAACATTATTATCAGTGAACTTAGGGATCTTGTCTCTCACCTCATTTGGGATGACATTTAGTTGACCGGGAATAACATCAAAGAACAATGGCTTGTATCTGTCTAGATGAACTGGCCTTCTTTGAACATTTTTTGAAGCTTGGGCCCCACCTCCTCCAGTATTATGATGCACAACATTTCTAGCAAGATTACCAGTCAATGGGACTATATGACTTACACTTTGAAGTGGTCCTTGGATCATTTGATTGGAGATTGAGGCTTGGGTGTTAGGCACAAGAGCAACTGACTAATTTTGTGGTATTGACCCACTGACAACATGGATTGAGCTGCTAGCATTTGTATTCATATTATTATGAAGGAAATCAATTTTCCTCTTCATCTCATCTACAATAGCCTCTAATTCTAGCTTCTCTAATTGAATGGCCAAGTATTCCTTAGCCTTTCTAGCTTTCTCTAGATCTAAGCTACCCTGAGATATTGTAGTAGGATTAGCCCCATTCCTTTTGGAATCATTTATGCTAATTCCAACTACCTTTTGTTTTCCCTTGTCAGATGCATTTATCACTTTACTTCTAAGATCCTCATTTCTCATGATCTCAAATGGATGTAACTGTCTCAGGACATGGCCTTCACCTTCAATCCCATCTTTCTCAGGATTTGGCTTATTGTTGCTGACTTGTCTCAAAATTTAGACATCTCCAAACAACTCACTATCTAAACCAGTAACTTTTTGTTTCAGAATTTTTTCTTAGATCTCATTATTTTTTGTCTTTCTAAGGAGCTCTTTCTTTTCCATGAGTAATTCATAGATTTCTTGTTCCCGCTCCTTTTTCCTTTTAGTAATTTCTAAAAATTGTTCCTGGGCCTTTTCTCTCAAAGCCAAAACCTCTTCCCTTAATTTCTCAGAATCATAAGATTCAGTGTCAGCTACAGAAGTATATTCTATTTGCTCTAGATTTTCTTGTGCAGGGAAGAAACCAATGTTTATGAATTCATCCTCCTGGGGAGGACTAAATGACTCATGGTCCCTTCTTCTAAGGAATTCAAGATTCTTAGAAAATGATAGGATTTCATTTTGGGTAGGAATTGGAAAATATTCCTAAGGTGGTCTAGGGGAATCATTACTAGCTATTCCTCTTCTTGACCATTACTTCCTACTAGGGGTATGTAATTCCTCACCCATCTTACTTTTCGGGTGATCCCTATAATAAGACCTAGTATTCCTTGGCCTACTCAAATTATTTTGACAAGATAATCTCAAATCTTTAAAAGATTTTACCAGCAACAGGTAAGCACAGAGTTTAGAGCCACCACCCACAAATTTGTGGGAATATATTGATAAACCGGTCTTCAAATACAACAATAAATAGTTAGCAAAACTATTAGCAAATTTATTGCAAAAATATTTTAGGTCCCAGGTAGAGTCACCAATTTTGTTAGTGTTCAAAATTGCAGATGATCAAACCTTAATCAGAAAATCTCTGATTCATAACTCTAGCAGTCCCAACAGATGCATCAACAATAGTAAACACTAAGGTACTAAGGATTTAGAATCCTTCTTCTCTTTTAGCTTTAAGCTACAGGTGGGTATTAGCTTTTAAGATTGAATTCTTCAAATATCATAATAATAACCTATATTTTTGATACAAATCTAATCACATAACTCTCTCACAACTTTAAAGTAAATCATTTTTAAATTGATTGATGGTGAAAACAAATGCAAGCTAAGCAGAGACCAGTGCCAAATCCTAGGGCATCAGAGTCAACAAATACACATCTACAGAAAATCTCTCAAATCAAATGCACCCAAACCTAGATAAAATGCCTTGCAAATTATCTTTTTATGCACATATCATATCATCAAATTCATACATGAAAAATGAAATCTCAGAGACCTCACTCAAGATTCACCCCTCCCTTGAAAGGAACTCAAGTTTCAACCCCACTATCTACCTTGTAGAAAGATGTATCTAAAATGCCTTGCAAATTTAAACACACAGAGAAATCAAAATCATACATGAAGACAATAAGAGATATACATGGAACTTCAGTATATTTTATTGATAAAATTATTCTATCAGTACATTTAGAAAAAATTGGATTCCTGAGAATCAAAACGAAATCTATAAGCTCCTAATACAATAAGTATTTCACCACCTTTTGGTGTGAGTTAAAATTTTCTATATATAGAGAAACCATCTTGGGATCCTTGAGGAAAGGATGCAACAAGCTTCAGATGGTTCTGATAGTGACTTGCACTAGATTACAAAAGACTTAAATTTGTAACAGAAAAAGAGAGAGAAAGGGTGCCAGAAGTTGTTTCTTCAGTTTGTTGAGTTTCCCTTTGAGTTGCACCTTTGTCTGCTGGTATTCAGAGAAACCACTAAAGTTGTTATCTGAATGATGACCACCAACTGGCTAAGTTACATCATTCTCTTCATGATTAGTTTCTCTCCTTGTGCTCATAAGCCAAGTGTATTGCTGGAGCTCATTCATCTTCTATATCATCAATATCATCTTTTGCAGGCTTATTCCTTTTGGGCTTTGTAAGAGTGTCCCATGTAGATACTTGTTCTTCTGTGGGCTATTAGAATTCCTGAATACTCTTGAGCTATTTTTTCCACCTCTCCCACCTATTATTAGTTACCTACTTGACATCTATAGTAAACTTGGTGAAGTCCATCTTAGCTTTCAATGCTTCATCCAAAATAGTATTGAATTTGTCAATATCCAATTCATTATTTTCATTAACAAATACCCCTTTCTTAGGTAGCAAGGAATCAAAATCTGATTTACATTGATCTAAACCCTTTATTGAGCCATCCTTAATCTTGATTGGAGGGACAAACTTGTTGAAATCTGGACCAAACATTATTATCCTTATCTCTATTTGATTTTATTTTCCTTTGAAGAATGACAAGGTAGCCTGTATCCTATCTATTCTTTACCAACCTGCAACACAATCTCTGGAATATCTATTCTAAGCGATTGCACAACTACCAATCTCTCAAAAAGTGATGTTCTAACTGACTAGGTTGTATGATAAGTACTCAAAATGGTGACAAATTTTTTTACCTCCACTTGTAGCCCAACAACTTATTATAAGCAGTGTATACTGCATCTACTTTCTCCTTCAACACTTCAAGTCTATATTGCAAAATTTTCAAAAAGACATCCAATGCCACTTTATTTAGATCCACACTGGCATGTTCCTCAGCAACCTCCTTTCCTTCTATACCCTAGTTTTCTAGCTGTGGGGGTTGTTTAGGTGGTTGAGGGATAACCAAAGGTATGTTGATTATCTGTTGGTGTAGATCATCCACATATTTCTCCAATTCCTTCTCTTTCATAATGTGTACTTCTCTATCCTTCACGAGTGCACTGTAGTCTTCAAATAGGTTTTGGTACCTATCAGAGAGTTGCTAAATTTTATCCTCATTCAACCTTGTAAAATGAGTAAGCACCTATGATACTTGAAGATCTCCTGTGTTGTGGATTGACCACAGAACTTTATCCCCATCCATATTTTCTTGAACATTCAGAAGAGAAGGATTCTGGTCCTTAGGGTATAGGCTCCACATAGCCAGTGCTTGATTTTTTGGACTATATCCAAACCTTTTTATTAAGTCCCCTACTTGGGTTTCTTAAAAAAAAAATTAAATAGTCCTTCTTTCTTATCTGATCTATTATAAAAGCTCAAGCAAGATCCCAACTAGGAACTAGTATCTTGTTGCTAGCTTTAACTAATTTTCTGGCATCTTCTAGAGTGATAGCCTCTAATTCAGGATCATAATCCTTTAATGCTTGGACAACCTCATCAGGTACATGGCCTTCCTCTGTAATCTATACAGTTGAAGAATCCTATTGTTTCTTATGCCATACTAGAAAGTTCTTGAATTCATCTGACTTAATGAATTCATCATCCTTCAAGAAATCTTCTTTCTCTAGCATTCTTTCATCTTGACCTAGAGCCAAAGGCAACTCTATCTCTTCTACAACCACCTTTTGTTTTCTCTTCTCTTCCCTGATCTTCTTCCTGAGTTAGTGATCATAGGCTCTGTTTCCTAGAATCAGAGCTCCTGCTTTGTCTCTTTTCTTCTCAATTATTTTTACTTGGGAAGTTTCTCCCACCTACACTCTTTTCCTTTTCAGAGGAGGCTCACTAGTATCTTGAGAGCTAGGAAGCTCTCTCAAATCCATAATGTTAGTTTCCTCTCCTCCTTGCTTAATATGAGGTGGTTGTTCTATGGCAGGAGGGCTATATACTGGGTAGCCTCCATCACTATCTTCCTCACACTCTGATTCAGAATGCTTCTCATTTTCCCTTTGTTTATCATCAATTTGGTCCTCAAATGAATTGAACAATGTATAGAAATTCTCCATCATCTTATCTATCCTTTGTAAATAAGGCAATGTAGGGTAGAAGCCTCCGAAGGGAATTCCCTTTGTTTTCAACTATTTCTCAAATGACAACAATCTAAAAATTGTTGTGCTCTCCTCTCTACCTCATCATCCTCTATGATATTTATGATGATGTCTTCCTCTGGACACTGCTCATGTATGTTACTTATTGGGATGGTAGGAGTATAATACTTCCTAGCTAGAACAATAAAATCCTCTGTATCCACATATCTATACACTGCAACATTGATCTTGTACTGGCTCAACCAATCATTTAGCTTGCTAAATGCATCCTTCCCAATTGTGAAGTTACATACCCTAAAGTGCCTCAATTTACCTTAAATTTACCCTAAATTTACCTTTCCTATGGGGGGCCAGGTGTTCTTTATCAATTAACATCAACTGCCAAATGATCTCTAGGAAAACAATCCTTTGTGGCACAAAGAATGGCAAGACATGAGGTGGCTGGGGACACCCATAGACTTTGATTATTGTGAAATTATTCCCATAGTAGAAGTCTCCCCAATTATGATTTTTAGGCCACTTGTCAAAAAAATGACAAGGCCTTAGTAATTGCAAAGCCTTGATTGGTAGCCTAGAAAGATTTAGTCCTAAGCTGAGCAAAATTGGTTGACCTATCCAGTTTTGAAAAGCACAAAAGTCACAATTCATGGAAGTGTTGTGCCATGCACTTATCCAAAATTGAACTGGATTAGGTTAACCCCTTTAGATCATTTGAGGCTTAAGGTACTCCAAATCCATAGTGTTGTAGTTGTAATACATGATAAGATGCATGAGGAGTGAGTAATGCATGAACCTAGGAGTAGGATCCCTTTTCCTGAGAGCTTCAAGTCCTTCATGCATTTTATTTATTACATACCATCATTAGGATGTCAGATGAAATCCTTTTTGCATCACCATCTATCCCTAGAACCCTGCATAATCCATATGCAATGTATTTGATGTAGAAACATAGGTCATTGTATAAGTATGGGGCTACCCTAGCCATTGTTGCAATATAGTTTCTTTTGGCTCTTGGGACATGGTTTTGGATTTCCTTAGACACAAGGACTATCTCCCTAATTTACCTATTTTCTTGGGCCTGTAAACTAATTTTCATGGCTATTGGGATTTGAATGCCGAAAGCCTTCATAACTGAATTTCTATCTAATGTGACCAAAGCTGAGCCATCCCATTTCCTTATTGTTTTAGACAAAGGGTCATACTTTTCAGCCAACCTAATGAGCAAGTCTATGTCTACAAAAACATCAAGTACTATCAACCTAGCCAACCCAGAGATCCAATGGTTTGAAACAGGTACTGGACTATCAACATTTTTATAAAAATATCTAAACAGACATGTTCTAGACACATCCCCCATCTTCACATCTCTACAGTAACTTAAATCATCAATGAAAACTTCGTCACTAACCTTTTTATTTTGTGAGGACCTGAGAAGTAGAGTGAGAAATTCACCTGAGTAGCTCTCCTTTTCCTTTTCTTTGGATCCCTTGCTATTGGAAACTCCGCTGGCTATTGGTTGACTCATCTTGATCAATTGACAAAAATCCCTCTAAGAATTCTAAAATTATGAACTCTTTGATAGCTAGAAAACTCAAGAATTCTTGTAATTTTCTAGTACTGGCTCTCTAGAATGCTTGGTAATTTTAGAATGAGTGACAGTTAACTATATTTATTCCAAAGAATTGAATGTAACTACCTTTTCAAGATTCAAGCTCTGTAATCATGTCACTTTGGCCATTACTTGGAACATTCTGAACTCAATTCACTAGCCATGAGCTAATAAAGTGACAGGTAATCAAATTTGATTTCTAGCGACCTAGCGACTACACTTAGTCTCCCAGTCGCAAGAAGGCCTGATGCCCTTTTAATACTTTCTAAGACTCGGTGACTAAAGAAAAATCCTTAATCGCTACATGATTTTATCTTTTTAAATTATATCTAGAGACCTGGTGACTATAGTAAAAAAATCATAGTCGTTGAATGATTTGGCCTTTTATGGTTTTGTCTCATGATCTAGCGACCTTTTGAAACTTTAATTTTTCATTATGAGACCTAGAAACTATAGTACATTTCATATTCGCTGCAAAATGTATCACTTATTAATCATATTTCAAGACTTGGTGACAAACACCTTTCCAAATTCTGAATAGCTTTTCTTCTCATTGGGAGACCTGGCGACTAGTAGTGAGTCTCTTAATCGCTGAAACTTGTTGACTTTTCAAAAATTTTCTAGAGACTACTCAACTTCGCCCATCTAGAGACTTGGTGACTAAAAAGAAGTCTCTTAATCCCTGAAACTCCGTTCAAATCCTCATTTCTTCTCGTGACTTCACGACAGCCACATGATCTCAATCAGATGGTAGTCGCTTAGTCTCATAAACTTCACTCTGATTTTGACTTTTTGAAGAGACCTAGAGACTGAACCAATCCAGAGACCTAGCGACTGAAGGTAGAATATCCTTGATTTATTGCTTTTGGAGACTGAATGACTATAGTCCATTTCATAATCACTGAAAGATTACTATTTCTTTATTTTATTTGGTGACCAATCAGGGATGGACACATCACCAAATTTGGCAAGTGGATCCATATTATTTTTCACTTCTTTACCTTAGCAAGCACTTAACCCTTAGTGATCTAGCGATTTCACAACTGAATTCACCTCAAAGTCATTGAATAACTTCCTTAACCTAGGTTTGATTCAGAGACTGAGCGACAAAGCAATTCTCATGGTCGCTGAAACTTCTCCTGACTCATGATTTGATTGGGAGATAACGCAACCACAGCTCGATCAAGATTGCATCAATGGTTCATATTCATTCTGTGAAAACCTTTACCTTAACTTATCACCTTTTGGTGAACATGTGGCTGAAGACATATCAGAGTCTCTTAATATTTTCCTTTACCCTGGTTAAATCCATAGACAACTCGAAAGCTTTTGTTCACCAAGTCACCAGATAATTTGTTTAACTTGAGTTAGATTTTGAGATTAAGTGCTAACTGTTGATCTATCATTCATCCTACAATCTTTGTTGAGTCACTAGACATCTTATGACTTAACCGATACATTATGAGACCAAGAGATAACCGTGTCGCTAGATTGCTGAATGTTTGAAATAGAACCCCCAAAATTGGGAGAACATGCGACTACTACAATCACTGGGTCACTAGATAAATAGACTAATAACTTGAGAACTTGGAGACCTGGTGACTGAAGGAGAATAAACTACTGTCTTACATTTGGAGACTTAGTGACTATAGGAGAAATCTCATAATCGATGAATACTTTATCATTTCATCATTTTATCTAGAGATCGGCCGACTAAAGTTATTCTTGATCTGGAGACTAGGTGACTATAGTTGCCTTCAAAACATTTATCAGTGTAGTCACTAGATCTCACAATGCACATTAGATTTCATTCAAAGACTTCACGACTGAAGGCATCCATTGAGTCATTAGAAGAAAAGGAATATTCTCTTAACTTAAAGAGATTGTGGGAAAAAGGGTTTCGGCAAATCACTAGACTATAAGGAATATGCCAAAATCATTAGGAGACCTAGCGATTAGTAGGTGATTGTAAATTGCACATGCTTAAATGCTTTCATAAGTGATTTGAAAAAGGTAATGGAAAAATAGAACCCGGTTAGACTTTTCTAGGGTTTTTGGATCTTTTGAAATATTTTCAACCTAGCACTTAGGGTTTTTCACCATTATGAACATATTTCATTACTCAAAGACAAGAAAATTGCAAGAGATTTATCACAAAAAATAAGAAAAACTTTCAAAGAAGAAAAAATTAAAATGCAACCTTGAAAATTGAAAATACTACCAACATGTTGTTTAGCTCATTTCTTTCCAATGTGAAATTTTGGAGTCTCAGCTAAGAAAGAAAGAGATTATTTTCTTAAGTCAATAGAGTGCAGGTAATCATTGAATAGCCTCCTTTTTGTTTCCTATTTTTTGCATGATAGTGTGATTTCAAAAGGACTGCTATTCTCTATTTGTTTTGGAGAAGAAAAATGAAGTCTAGCATGCATTTCTTTGGAAATCCTATGAATCTAGAGTGTCATGCCCTGGTGATTACAAACATTGATTTGTTAGGGATTGAAGTAGAGAAAATGGCCGAGAATTTGGTGAATGCTACAAAGAAGGATTATAGTTTAGAATTCTTGTCTAGCATGTTTCTTGAAGCCACAACTTTTCCCCCAACTATAGTAAGCCCTGAGTTAATCCAACAGTGCATAAACCACTATGATGTCAAGTCTAAGTGTGTGTTGAATGATGGAGGTCAGAGTCTCTTGTCTATAACCTGAGAGACAATAATGTCTATTTTCAAGTTACCTGATGAGGCTTTTGCTAGTTTTACTCCAACCTAGTTGCTTGCTCAATTTCAAGAAAGAAGTGACAAAAATCGTAGTAATATTGCTTGTAAATGGACTAAGTCATTCTATAAAGGAGGTTCCAAGCTACCTAAGGTATTAACCAAGGATCACATGAAGCCTCACATCCATGACATAATGGTCTTGTTGCACAGAGTGAGACGGTAAAAAAAAGTGCTCAATTTTGAAGATTGAATGTATCATTTCATAGAGATTGTTTAGGAAGGGAAGCAAAATATTAATTGGGCTAAGATAATTGCTGGTTAAATAAGATATCAACTTAAGAAAGCACAATCAATAAGAAAATAATTTTACATGTCCTCATTCTTAACTTATTGTCTTGCATGTACTCAAGATCATGGAGGGATTCCTCATGAACCCTAGAGTGAAGACCTAAACATCTTTGAATATTGCCCCTTACGAAGAAGAGACATAGTCCTAGAGGACTACAGAAGGGTTCATGATGTTTTCCTTGGAAAATTGGGTTATCAACTGGTGGGGACCCCAAAACATAGAATCTCTTGAGAGGCTCAAGAACTAGTCCATAATTATGATAAATTCTATATCTAGTTCCCGCTATTTACATATGTCAGAGTGGGAGGTTTTGATGAAGAAAACCTTAAATTTCCAAGATTCACCTTTGATTGCTTTGTTTTAGCATAGGTTTGTAGGCAAATGTTCACCGTGATTAAAAATAGCCTCCTAGAGGAAAAGTGGGATTCCATGTTCCCAATTAAACTTGGAATCATGAACTACAAGAGCATGATCAATGCTTCAGTAATAGAGAGTAACCTGGTGAGTTTTCACATGTAGTTTTATGATTCAAGAAGAGGGTTTGATAATAAAGGTTTTGCAAGACGAGTCCTCAGTTTGAGTAATCATCAATCACCAAACTCACATATTGAAGCTTTGTGGGAAGACCTTGGAGAACAAGAGGCAGTTAAGGGAAGGGACCATTCCAGGTTGTTACTCTCCTAGATCCAAACCCTGTAGTTGAAGTTTAATATAGATGGCCTAGATGAAGATGATTCTGAGATTATCGAACCACGTTATGATAGTTCAAATACAAAATCTTTGCTTGAGATACACTGGACAAGAGAAGAAGAAGATAATGTGAAATTAAGGGCTAGGTTCATTCTTGGAGTTACATAAGATTAGTTGAAGAGGAAAAGGCATGGAAAGATGGAGATTACATCTCTTGAGAAGACTAATGTTGATCCCTCTCAAATTGAAGTATTTCCTAAATCCTCTAACATATCCCTTTTGATCACTAATGTAGGTAATACTTCATCTAAAAAGAAAGAAATTCAAAGTGGACATCCTCCCGCACCCCAAACAAGGTTGAGGACTAGATCTGAAAGTCAGACACAAATGGCCTCTCTAGATTATAACTTCATTGAAATTGACATCAATGATGAGGACATCTCTTTCTCACCTAAGAGCCTTAAGAGAAGTCAAGAAGTGTCTGCTGATAAACCCGAGGTTCAACAGATGAAGGTAACTCCTACTAAAATAGCTTATAATAGGTTGGTTTCTAGTTTGGTTCCTCCTTAGTTAGCAAATTTAGTGAATATAAAAAGAAGCTTCAAGCCTATTTCCCTACTAGTTAAAGAAATAGTCACTAAGTATGTTGTCTGCACTCCAAAGGAAAAGAAGGTCAAAAGAAATGCAAGGTTAATCATAGACCCCACTACAAGAAAGATGACTGCTGATATTACAACCTTTAAACCCAAAGAAGGAATTCAAGAACTTGAAGCAGAGGACTTTGAGGTCATGAAGATGAAATTTTGTGTACTAAAAGAAGATTCACGGGATCACTTATTTGAGTTCTTAGTTGATCACATGCTCAACCAATCCCAAAAATATGGTAAGGAAAAAAGAGATCTTAAAAATCTCGTAATCACAATGGCTACATTTATTAGTTCTATGAGTGATGTTGGGGTGCTGCCACTGGCTCAATATCTGCAAGATTTCAAAGCCAACTTAATAGACAACAAGAGACTGCTAAAACTAATACAACATGATAGAGTCTTAGCAGAGCCAATGGAGAAGTGGGTTGACAGTGTCATAAAAGAAGGGAGAAAATTTATCCAAGAACTCATGGCCACTTGTGTAGATGGAGAGATACTGCTTGGAGAAATTTAGACCTTAATTCTAGGATGGGAATTGGAAGAAGAGAAATGCGCAACCATTGTGTCTCAGGTTCAACAAATAGAAACATATGGGGTAACTAAGTTCTTGTCAAAAAATCTGATGAAGCTAGTTGACCCTTGTATTCTATTCATTCTGAAACAAAACCTAGGTTAGAAAGGTTCTTTGTTCAAAGATGTGATTTTAAATGCACATGCCATGGAGAAAGAAATTAACGAGATACATGCTAACACACTGAAATATATCAAAGCGATGAACCATTTAGGTATACTCCAGATTGAAGAAGGAAACATGGATGCAGATTCCATGATTAAAAACTTTGAGGATGCTATGAATTCCCTTAGGGAGAATGAAGAGCCTATGGTCTAGGAATTCACCAAAATAAAAAATGTGGAATCCATGCTATTCCTAAATAGAGGGCAGTTACCTAGGTAGTTACAAAAAATTTGAGATCTCAAATGGGAGAAAAATGCGTGTCAGGAAAAGTTGATTGGCCTAAAGGGGTTGCATTCTCATGCAACTCAAGAGTTGGTGAATACTTTCAGGACTTTGAAACTAGTTCGAAGTGCCAAGTTAGAAGATGGGTAGCTAAAGATGCACAATAATCTTGCATTTTTAAGATTTTCTTGTTTAGGGGACAGATGTCTTTAAAATTGTTGCTTTGTTTAAAAACTAGTTTCTAATGGTTTCATATTTCTATTAATCCGAGAGGCCAAGTTTTCAAGGAGGCCTCCCAGATTGTAAACTATATATGTTGGAGCATAGAATGTTAGAAGGGTTAGAATTTTTAGATTTAGACTTAGTCTAGAACCTTTTTCAGTACTATTTTGGCTTTTTGTTTTGAATTAAATTAAATGGGAATATACAATAATCTGTCTTTGTTTTAGATTTTTCTCTGAACATACATAAATATTTTAATACAAAGCTTGGTTTAAACCTTTGAGTTTGAATTTATGATGTATTAATTACTTTGCGAATTAGTATATCTCTTGCTCTGTATTGTTTGTTGATGCATTGATATTATCAATCTTTCTAGATAATTCTTGTTTTTATTCTCTTAGGAAGTTAGTTTTTGGTAATTGGAGGAACTGTGTTTTCCTTTAATCTTAAATCTTGCATTCATAATTTCTGAGAAATACCTCAATACCTAGGAGTATTTGAGAGTTCCTTGCGTACTTTCTAGTTAAAAGTAAATTCATTTGTATTTGTTTTAAAATTCATTAAACATCTTTGAGTGGGAAATGTACATCATAAAATTTAGAGGGAAGAAATTATTTCATGCTTACCTAACTATTGCTGAATTATTTGTCTTTAAAGAGGTATAGAGTCAACATAAGGTTTATTTGAAGTGGAGACAAATCTGTTCACCAACAGATTTTTGGTGACTCTACTGGGGAGAGTCCTTTGATGAACACTAGGTCCTTAATTGTTATAATGATTCAAAATAGTGTTACCACACAATGATTTTTTCCTATGCTTTAGCCTAGTCTAGGTTTTGTGAATACACAAGAAGATCTTATATCAAATTTGGTTGTAGTAGTGTGGAGATATAGACGTAGTAATTAGTACTTTTTGCAAACTCTTCATGTGCTCGAAAGAGAAGAAAAAATTGCTGAGCATCTAAGAGGCATACCTGTAGTTCAAGAAGAGGTTATAGTTGACAGACGTGCACACACTTCTGCAAGAAATTAAGAGTTGATTTGGATATCGAAGCTGGCTAAGAAAAGGTACACTAGAGGTGATCAGAGCAAAGGATTGATCGATGAAGAATTTTAAGCCTTGAGAAACTTGAGTTTTGCCCCTAATTGTAATACTCCAAAGAAAATGAAAACTTAGACTTGCAGTAGACCCTCCTCACCTCCTACTAGTCCTACTGTATCACCAATTTTCCAAGATATTATACCTCTAGGTGTTGTGATACCCTCAATTTTCAATACTCAACCTTTAAACTTTCAATACCCACCCATGGTCATTAACCAACCTTGGGGTCAAAATATAGGCCCTTTGAACCTAGGGGCTAATCCTCCTGTTGATCTGCCCAAGGGCACTAATCAAGTCTTACCCAAGTTCAATGGAGATGGTAAGACAACTAAAGATGATCATCTCAGTGGTTTCCATATGGCATGTGGCATCATCAATGTCCCTACTCAATAGGTTGCAGTCAGGCTTTTCGTAAGAACCTTGGTCAACACTGCAGCGGATTGGTTCAATCACTTGCCTCATGGCTCGATTATCAACTGGAATGATATGAAGGATGCTTTTGAGGTAAGGGTCAAAACCCCTGATAATGAAATCTCATTATTTCTTGATCTTAGCCAAATAAGTAAGGAGATACATGAACCTATGCAGGAATTTGTGGCTAAGTTCAAAAGAATATAATAAAGAATCCCTGTGAATTCTATACCTAGTGATGAGAACAAGAAAAATTTCTTTCTCAATGCAGTACAACCTAATATAAGCTCTCATTTATTGAAAGATGGAGTGGCTGATTTGAATGTTGTGCAAAGACAAGCTATTCAACTTGAGGACACATTTATTACATCAAGAAAATGGAAGAGGGAAGTTCAAGTCTCAGGTGCCTCCTTGTTGACTCCAATAGATCCTTTGATGCAGAGGTTGACGAATGATATGGAAATTCTCAAGAGGCAACATAACAAGGATAGTTCTCCATACTAATCTCCATATTAGGATGTGATTCAGAAGCAGTATAATCAACCTCCTGGGAAAAATCCTGTCCTAACAAGTTCACAACCTAGGCTACAAATAGAACCTACACCTAAGGAGATGATGTGTTCTTTTCACTTGATGACCAATCATGCCCTGATTAGTTGAGATGTCTTCAAATAAATGCAATAAAGGACACTATTGGTATAAAATAATTTCATGAAGAAAAGGCTTCACCTGATATTAGACTTTCTAGTTCTTTCTACCCAGAGCATGATTCAGACTCTGAAAGGGGTTGGCTTATCTGGTGACTCTGCAAGATCCGTCATGTGTGATCCTTACAAGAAATCAAAAGAATCATAAGTTCACTTCTGGCACTCGTAATTTTGATAGTTATTCAAAGGGAAAGGAAGCTGGAAGTGGTGATGCCTCTACAAATCCAAAATGCTTAGGAATCAAAGTCTTGCAAAGAGGTAACACAATCCCATCCCCTCTTTTCAAACTTTTTGAATTTTTTAAGACAACCACTATTTCAATTTCCCCGGCTGAATACCTAACGATGAATCCAAAGGATCTTGAAAAATTGGTGAAATATGTGAAAGGAGAGTCCAGCTCAAGTGCCCAATCTGACAAACCCCTTATAGGAGAAACAACTATAGTTGAAGAACCTCTCATTTTTGTACCCAAAGATACCCCACAAATACCTAAGGGTTCTCCCTATGTCAATTCCTTTTAAAATGAAATAGAAGAGAAAAATTGAAACCCTTTATACATCTCCTTGTTGTTGAATGGATAGAAACTTAGCAATTGCATTATTGATTCCGACACATCCGATAATATTATGCTTGCCCTAGTTGCTAGAGCCCTAGGCCTCACCCTAACCAAAATGTTTGGCCGGTGTTATTCTATGGATGGAAAGCAAGTGCCATTGATGGGGAAAGTTAAAGACATGCAATATATCCTTGTTGCATGCCCAGATAAACATTTGAAGTTAACAATCTTGGTCGTGGATATTCCTACTAGCTATGGTATGTTGCTTAGTAGAACCTTTTGTAAATTCCTGGGGGGAGACATAAAAATGGATTGGTTTGAGGCGGTTATCCCAATGGGTAAGAAGAAGATAAAAGTTGAGCTAGAACCAAAAAATAAGTACACAATGGTTCCTTCAGACAACCCCAAAGCCCAAATCCTCTATGAAGAATGTCATTTCGGTAATATGTTGTCCCGTCATATCGTGAAACTGAATGTGTTGCTGATGGTTCAAAGGAAGAGGCCATATGGAAAATGGAATTTGACAAAAGATGTTCAAATTTGGGATCAGGAGTAGGTGTAGTATTATTTCCTCCTATCGGAGAATGCATCCACTTGTCCTTTAACCTGGATTTTAGGAATACGAATAATACGGCTGAGTACAAAGCATCTCTACTAGGACTAGAAGAAGCGAAGCTAAGAGGAGTTAAGAAGCTGGTTGCAAAGGGTGATGCTGAACTGATTATGAAGTAGGTAAGGGGGTAGTTTTTGGTTAAGAATGACAAATTAAAGCACTATAGAAACTTAGTGTGGGATGAACTTGACTCCTTTGATGCCTTTTACATAGAGTTCATACCCTGAAGTCTAAACACTAAAGCAGACTCCTTGGCAGTTTCAACATCATTATTATTTCCCCATCCAGACTTCAAAATGCGAAAGTATCAAACAGAAATGATATATAGGCCAAAGGTGCTAGATAATATAGAAAATCGGTAGGTGTTTGACAATGATTCTCAACTCAAAGATTTCTTAGGATGCGTTGTGAATTTTGCTGATATATATTTCAAAGGATGTAGTAGTGAGAGCAAGTAGGTCTGCGAAGGTTCAACAAGAGATGATAGAATCATTCATCTCAAGGGAAACAAGATTCCAAAAGGATTGGTTTCTTTGGAACATCTATTTTGAAGAAGAGATAGTACAATCAAGGAAAAAGTATCCCATACTCATATTTCCAAAGAGTATGATAAAATCAATATAGGCGATGATGGTAATCCTAAATGGATTTCAATAGGTAAGGCATGTTATCAACAAGAAATGGATGACCTAAAGAAGTTACTTACAGAGTATAGAGATTTTTTTGCTTGGGGATATGAAGATCTTAAGAATTTCAGAAGTGGTTAGTTTCAACATCACATCCCTTTAAAACTAGGTGCCACCCCTTTTTGCCAGAAGCTAAGGAATTACAATTTGAAAGTAGCTGAAGCTATATTGAAAGTGGTAGAGAAAATGCTGCAAGCTAGAATCATATACCCTATACACCATTCAACCTGGATTTCTAATATAGTATTTGTGAGGAAAAAGAACAGTGAAATCAGAATCTGTGTGGATTTCCAAAATTTGAATCAAGCTAGTCTGAAGGATAATTACACGCTGCCAGTGATGGAACATGTTCTCTAGGTCATGTTAGGATGAGAAGTAATGTCAATGATAGATGGTTACTTCAGTTATAATCAGATTAGTGCGGTAGAGGAGGATCAACATAAAACAACCTTTATAACTCATTGGGGTACTTATGCATACAACCAGATGCCGTTTGGATTAATTAATGTCGGTGCCACTTTTTAGAGAGTGATGAACTTGTGAGGCCTCACCTCGTGACATCAGTTCATAGCAGTTTATTTTCCATCTTTAGACTCATGATGACACTTTATTTTATTATGATGGAATATTGAGATAGAGACATTATATTATGATACTATGTGATGATTTATGTTTATGTGATGGTGATATAAGACTTTCACTTTGATGTTATTTAGTAGGTTATGAGCATAGTAATTGTTACATCTTTGATTTATATATGATATCTTGATGATTACATTCATGTTAGGAAAAATTTATGGGAAATGATCATGGCTATTATGTTAGATGGATTAACATGTTTCATTTTATTCTTGACTTTATGTGCTTTAGAAATGCAATGTTGAAATGATGGGAATTATTATGAAATGCAGTTAGAAATTATGATGTTAAGAATGTGATTGTTAGATTTATTGTATTTACATATATATATGATATTTGACATTTCATGAGCTACTGATGCTTTGTCAAGTGTGTAGGTAAGACCATGGAAATTTCGGGGGAAATTAAAGATGGATATTTGTAAAATCATGTTAAGCCAAGGTCATCTCCAAGGGGAGAAATTAACCTTGTTGTAAAATGTAATTTTGTAAAGTGATGCATGAATGTAATTGTTGTATTATGTTTATTCTACTTTATTATTTAGTCTACTTGGCATGCCATGTGTATTGTGTGTAATGTGATTTATTGTGGTGTCAATTGACACATGTCTTATGAGTTGGCATGCCCAAGTGTTTAATATGTGTAAGTGGTCTCTATTTTTAGGGGCCATGCGTGGGATTCTCTTTCATTTTCGGATTCATTCTTTGAGTGGTCTTTTGAGTGGCTTTTAATGACCATTTATGTTAGTGGAGGTTAAAAATAGGCTACCTCATAGTGGTGCCATATGTTGGGGGTCAAATTTTTACTATTGTGATGGTTTTTTGACTATTTTTGCCCTTCCAAAAGATGCTCTTTTGAAAAGTGACGAAATTGGAAGAGCCACTCTCCATTTTGAATTTTGAATTTGAATTTTCCCTCTTTTGTTTTGAAAGGTTGAGGGTTTGTCTTTTTAAGCTGATGGAGGGAAAATTGTTGGCTAATTGCCCACTCTCCAATTTTTGGAGACTAGAGAGTTTATGAGAATTTTTGGTGTTGTATTCTTGTATTCCATTAGCTTGGATCAAGGTTGGATTCTTGTATTCTCTTGTTATTATTGCTATGTATATTTTTTTACTTCTTTTCCTATGCTGTGTGAATGATGGTTATTCATGTAAAAGTTCATGGCTTCTTGTCTTTGCTTGTATGTGTATTTTCTTTTGTGCATTGTTTCTTGGGGTTGTGCAAGGCCAAGCTCACCCTTGGGAGGGAAGAGAGCCTTGATGGGTGAAGGGCATGAGTTGGGACTACTTTTCTAGTGTAGAGTCCTTCCTCTAGGAGGAAGGGGATAAAGCATGGATGTATGGGCATCCATGTGCCATCTTGTGTATAATTTTGGGGGTCATAAGGGTGTTGTTATGGTGAAGGGTATGCGAAGGGTGGATGGTTATTCCTATGGCCTTGTGAAGGCATATTGTGTAGATTTTGGAGCCTTGTCGAAGGCTGGTTATCTATTGTACTTTGGCATTCTCCTAATTGAATAGCTTCCACCTTCACCCCTACTATGGGTCCAAAGTGACTCTGGTTGTGCTAAGCCTTGGGAATGAGAATTTGATGTTTAAGATGGTTTGTTGGATTATGTTTGTTTATGTGTTTGCTGAATGCATGTGTGTAACCTTTATCCATCTTTATTTCCCCTAGCTCGAGGGTGGCCATGAAATGGTTTAGGTTGGGAGGTGAGCCTCCATGGTCTATTTGTTTGTTTTGCAAATTTCATCAAGACTTTGTTTGCTGGTTTTCAAGAAAAGTAAGGGAAATTTGGACATTGTTATCTATTTCATGTTATGTAACAGTTGATTAATCATGTCTATGTTAAAAAAAAATCCTAGCAAAATACATGCTTGTAATAGGTAGAATGTAAAACTATATTTCTTCCTTTTATTGAATTAAATTGTTTGTTGAGAGAAATGCTTGATCTTATCTTATATTGAAAAGTCATGTTAATATTGATGATTGAAGTTAGATGAAATAAAAGTATAAGTTAAGTTGCTGTTTTTAGGTACTTGCAAGAAAAGAAAGGAATACCTTATTATTGTGTAACCAAAGCTTTTATGTATGTTTCATTTCCGAGAAAGTTTATATTTTTCATTTGTTTAGGATCCTCTAAGAAAAAATTTAGTCTCGTTTAGGAAGAGTTCTCAATTAAAATAAATGTGTATTATAACGTTAGTTGACTTGTAAAAGAAAAGCTTATCATTTCAGTTTAAATTCATGATTGATTTGTATCTAGAAAAAGCAAATTAGTAAAGTTAAAATGGCCTTATTTTATGATGTTCCAATTGAAATTGTATAAATGTATGTATGTTACTACACACTATTTATATTTACATATAAATATTTCAATAAAATATTATTCTTGAATTTGTCCCTAATTTCTATATATCTTCTTTAGTAAATTTTGATAGTAGTATTTTTGCTTATTTATATATATATATATATATATATATATATATATTAATACTATTCTTTTCATAAAATAGGGGTATTCAAAAGTAATGTACAAATGTAATATCATTCATATATGAGAATTAATAATATACACTTATCTTGTGGTCGAACCTTACCACCATATTCTTAATCTAATGCTGAATGAAACTATGAACAAAATACTATGGTGTTATCTCAAAGAAAAACGGGACCTAATAAACTTAGAACACTGCTGGTATCGTAAGTTTCCTATGTTTGAATACATTAAACTTTCGGGGCTTTCTCCTTGTTCTACCGTGAGCCGACCCTGCTAAACCCTAACGGCACAACTGCGTAGCCAGCTCTGCCATGAGCAGCGATAGCCACTGTGAGCCATGGCTAGGCCACATCCTATATCCCTAGCATTCGACAATCTTGTGCCAGCGATCGCATGTAATGGGGGCACCACTGTACGCCACGACTGAGGTCATGATGCCCAGTGGTGGCGCCTCTGCCACTGTGGCTATGAAAAGATTCGGCCAAACCACGTATACCCTTCGACTGGTATGCATTGCTATCCCCCTCTGATAGCTTATGCGGCCAAGGCTGCAGCTAACACCGCCTCCCTTTAGCCATGGGTCCTCGGTGCCATCTTCCTTGAGGAGGAAAGATAGTGCCCAGGTCTCGATATCAAATCCATGCTCGAGCTTGTTTCTCGGTAGAGCACTATGTGCATTAGGAACTGTAGAGAGCTGGATTTATCTTGATAACCCTGTCACCGCAAGCGTATAGTAACAGAGAAGAGTTAAGGATTAGGGCTTTGGGGCCTTGTCTTAATGGGCCCAAACCCTAAATCCATTTTTAGGGATAGGCGCCCTTTTTGGGCACAACTTTTATAGATATTTTAATTAAACCTTTTATAAGTGGTGTTTAGGCCCTGTTAAATATTTATTTAATTTAGTCGTGTCAATAAACTTTTGATTAATAAACCTTGAGTTTATGTATCCTCATTTGTATGTATTGTTTTCGTTCTATTATTATTTCTATCTCAGATTTTCAAGCCCCTTTTGTATTAGGGATTTGACTCCAATTGATTTTGGCTAGAATAATATATAGATATTTATTTTCAAATTAATCTTTTTGTGGGTATTAATTGGACCTCTTTTATTTATTAAAATTTTATTTATTTTAGTTTGTGCAAATTAATTTTGCATTTTTATTTTTTTAATGTTAATATTAATTATGGGTCCTTGTTATTTAATGGACTTTTATTTCCACAAACTCTTTTATTTTCTTAACAGAATTAATTTCAGACCCTTAGTTTTAAATTGGATATTTAATATATATATATATATATATATATATATATATATATATATATATATATATATATATATATATATATATATATATATAGTAATGCCCCGCCAGGGAACTCAGAAGAACTTAACTTAAACATGTGACTAAGTTTGTAGAATATTTTTTTAAAAATTAACAATTAAAAAAACATCAAGTTTACAATGCGGAAGCAAAGCAAAGCATAAACAACTAACACAGGTTACAACTCTCAAGGGTTCCTTGACGTAGATTACGAAAGAGTTAATTAATTAATATAAGATAAGATATAAATCCCAAGATTACATTTGAAAGATAAATACAACATCATATGCATGATTACATAAATACAATTGGTACCTTAAGGTAACCATAATAATAAGCATCCACTGCACATGTCGCAGGGTATGTGAATACAAAAATTGAAAAAAAAATACAACATGATAACTCTAAATATAAGATACAATGATACAAGATCACAAGAAGAAAGAACAACTGCAACATGGATCATCCAGCCTTGGTGCACGAACGTTAGAATCTCAAATGGTAAAAGAACCACTACCACCTGACCTCGTGAACCTAAATGGTCCACTCCCACCATTCTGAGGAGATAACATCAGATCCCACTCAGATAACAAATGACAACAACAACCAAGGAAGAGGTCCTGAAAGCTTTTAACTCAAAGGTACAATAGTACAACAAGGTATAACATACTTAACCAGAGGCATCCAATACATGTAGAAAACCTAAGATGCATTCAAGAAGTGTCACTACTACATTTGGGGCCAAATTTCGACAGAAGTTTTCGACGGGTAACTTTTTATTACGAATTTGATATTTTTTTTTATAATAGGCACCGATGATGTCGGTATTCCAATGGGTGTTTAATTGACCATCAGAATTTTGACAGATTTGGAGTATAGATAAAAAAAAAAAGTGAAATGACCTCATCATTTTTATTTCGATTGGATAGAGGGAGCGGGAGAAAAGGAGCAAAAGCTGAGCACGAGAGAAGGTATGTAATTTCTTCATCTTTCGAGCCTCTGACATCATATTCGAATGAATTTCATTTTATTTGATCATGAATGCTCTCTGAAATGACCGCATTCTACTAGTGTTGTGCCGTAGCCAGTGCTTTATCTCTATTATTTGATGTTATTGGTGCTTGTGCTCAAGGATATCAATTCACTATATTCAAATGTTTGGATTCACGTTTGTTGATAATACTCAAATATATGTTTAATGACGCCATTGTAAATTGCTGTCACTGAAATAACCGCATTCTACTAGTGTCATGCCCTAGCCCATGCTTTAACTCCATTATTTGATGTTATTGGTGCTTGTGCTCAAGGATATCCATTTTTTTGAAATGTTGACTGTGGTTATCAAATGGACAGCCCATGAGCTTCTAGCTAGGTGCCATTTGTATTGATAGCTTAGGGCATCAAATGTATTGTATCATTGATAGTTGATACTTTGTTAAAAGGAAATAGGACAAAGAACGATTTTTATTTAGTTTCTCTATTTTGATCCTTATTTTCTTACAACCCTAGAGAAGTATATGCAGATTTACGGATGCAGTTGTAGGATACATAGCAGCCGATAATTCACAATAAATCCATGCATCCAATTTGAATAGCAATTAATATAAAGAACTAGGGTCCTCCAATGGCCCAATCATCCGGACCTTGACTGTCCCTTCAACCAGTGACCCTTCAAAACTGAGTTATCATGCAATCAGTGAGTGATCCTTCATTCTCCTGGTGAGCTTCTAGGTAGGCACCATTTGTATACTTGATAGCTTAAGGCATCAAATGTGTAACGCCCCGCCAGGGAACCCAGGAGAGATTAACCTATAACTTGCTACTAAGTTTGGTGAACATTTTTTATTTATTTAAAATTTTGATAAACATTCTTTTTAAATCATATTTTTTTTAATATTAATTTTTTTCTCTTTTAATAACAAAAGTGCCATTCTCATTTTGCAATGCCATTTTTTTTAATATATTATTTATTGATTATATATATATATATATATATATATATATATATATATATATATATATATATATATATATATATATATATATATATATATATATATATATATATATAAAGGTTTAAAATTATTACCTTCTAAGACTTATGTATATATATTTTGTCTTATCCAACATTTTATATGTGACTGTGTATTTTTTTTCCTTTTGACTGAAAACTTTACACATAATGACCTTTTTCTCTCTCAAAGTGTCATTTTCTATTCAAGTGGTTTTATCAAATAGTAAATTAACTGTTCCACCAAGGTTGGGTTTTTTAAACAGAATATTTATTTTCCAACCAGAATTGGGTATTTTTCAAACATGATTATTTTTAAACCAGAATAATTTATTTCATTCTCTATAGTCAAACTATTGCCCAGATTTAATATTTCAATTTGTAGGAAAACTATAAACCAACATTCAACGAAATTTTGCCAGAGTAACACTACGATGCCAAGTAATAATAAAATACAAAAATTAACTACACTAGGGTTTCTGAATACCTAGATCTATTAAAAACATAGAAAAAAAATGAAAGTAAAAATAGAGATAATAGGCAAAATTCAATGCCTACCTTACATCCAATGCCAGAAACTGAAAATGAAAACCCTTGCAGATCTGAGAATAAAATTCTCTCCAAAATCAAACACAACCTATAGATCTGATAACCTTGTTGCAAGCAGGTGCCTATTCGAGATGCACAAAGAAATTCAAATCAACATGCAGCCACAACAATCCACAAATCTCCAAAATACCAAGCACACAAGCTTCCCCAAAAGTCTTCTCCAAAACCCGTCTCTCTCAAAAATGAATGCAATAATCCCCTAATAGGAACTCAATTCCCAAATTCAAGCAATCCCAAAAGACAACTCAAAAGCTAACTCACAGTTCAACTCCAAATCAGAAATGACTCATAAGACAACTCCTAATCCAACTCAAATTCCAAAATTGAAAGTAAATACAATTAAT
The DNA here is from genome assembly GCA_027943335.1 of Chamaecyparis obtusa. Taxonomy (NCBI): domain Eukaryota; kingdom Viridiplantae; phylum Streptophyta; class Pinopsida; order Cupressales; family Cupressaceae; genus Chamaecyparis; species Chamaecyparis obtusa. The sequence goes on along the minus strand of BSBK01004189.1, from coordinate 627,596 downwards.
TAATTAAAAATATCTTTTAAATGCACATCTCAACTTTGACTTTTGAAAACTAGTTCTCTTTTTGAAAATAAACTCCTTTTTCCAATTTGCACACATTTTAATTTAAATTCATTTATTAAATAAATTAAATACTTAATGCATCACAAATTCATGCAATTAATTATTTAATCATTTAATAAAATATGCAAGCATAATTCAAATCATTTACCATTTAAGCATAAGTTAATAATTAAAAACCCAAATTAAATATTTAATACATCCTAAAGCATGTAATTAATTATTCAATTATTTAATAATACACTCAAGCATAATTAATCCTAATTCCAATTTCATAATCAATTATTTCCAATTAATAAAATAATTGACTTTAGATAATTTTTCAAATTAAACATAGGAACATAATTAAATCATTAAATTCATCTATAAACCTAACATCGATAATCATATAAAATCACCTAAATAATCATGAATCATCTTAATCAAGCACAGTAAAATCAAGCACAATAAATCAAGCAAACTGAAACCATGCACAGACTCAAGAACGGGATCCACAAATTCATGCCAAGTAGGTGAATTCGGGTAAGGTAGTCAAACATACACTTGTTCGATCCTAGGACAATTTGGCTTAGGTTAAGGTTTTGGGTTTGTGAATTATCTCCCCTCTTTACCATTGAGACAAATGTTTATGGGCACGCTCACTCCTGCCAATTTAGGGAAGACGATGCCCTGTACCTATAAACCTGTCATCACAAGACGAAGCATGTACATACAATAAATAGTAGACAATGATAAGGTACAGTCGGACATGTGGATCTCGACTATGCGAGTAACTACGCTTTCATCCTCTACCACACAAACACGTTAAATAGATATAGACACATAATCATCATACACATGCAAGTATAGGGTAAGTACATCGTAATCAATATAAAACATGTGATCTATCATCATGAAACATCATCATCTAATCTATGCATACACATGATAAACATATGATAAATCAATAATCCATAATCATCATTTAATAAAACAATAACTGATCACATGAAAAGTGACCTAAAAGAATTCGGTCAAACATCTGAAACATAAAGCAAACTAAAAGCATCCTACGGGTGGGTACTACAAAATGTATATTGTATCATTGATAGTTGAGACTTTGTTAAAAGGAAATAGGACAAAGAACGATTTTGATTTAGTCTTTGTATTTTGATCCCTAAGTGGCTTACAACCCTAGAGAAGTATATGGAGATTTACAGATGCAGTTGCTGTAGTGCCTCCCTCATTTGACTCTTATTACGAGCATCCTGATAGTGTTGTTTTGACCTTCACACTTGTTGAGTAAGATCATATTGGTCCCATATAAGGATGTACCACTAGGATGATCTGATTTTAGAACATATTTATGTTTCCTTGAGTTGATTTGGAGTCATTAGATGTGGTAATGAATTGTTTTATGATGTTCCATAGTGATTAGAAAGAGTCTACCTTGTGATGTACACAATATCTTGTTGCTTTTGTACACGTGTCTATGACTCTAGGATGCGCTATGTTTTCAATAGGGTTAATTGTATCCATCTAATTTGTATGTTAGCGCAATTGAGTGCTTGTTTTGAGGAAATTGAATTGGAACAAGGCACATTAAATAATAATAAGGTGAAATGTAGATTTTAAAGAAGTTAAATGTTGTTTCCTTATGTATGTAATTTTTTGAACACAAATGCAGTAGGAAGGGTGTGAAGAGTCGTGAATTGTGTAGGTAGAAATACACACTTTAGAATGTTGAGATGTCACAATTGGATATGTATGCTCGCATAAATGACCATTTAAGTTTATATTAGGTTGAGATGTGAACTTGTTGTAAGTTGAATTGCTAGGTCTTGATGTTCCACCATTTAGATACATTATACTTACTCTAATAGTGATTTCATATCTTTGGCTTTATGTGATGATTTTGTAGATGATGATGTTAGATATATCTTTATATGTTGATCCTGATTATATGATATAGAAGGATAATTGAATTCTAAATCTTACATTTTGATGTACATTGACCTATGAAATAGAAATTGAAATGAGTAGGATATTGATTGTCTTACAAGTTGAGTCTGCAAATGAATTAGGGTTAATTGATAAAGTAGACATTAAGTTAAAGTTACATATGCTGTATATGGAAATAGATTACAAATGTTGTTTCAAATTGTGATGAAATCATGAAATACAATTTGCTAGTATGTACGTGTTTGTTTGTTATCATGGATCCTGCACTGCTTTATTTATATATGTTTTTGTTTTGTATATTCATAAGATACTGATAATTTGAGTGAGTGTACAGGGTTATGACCATGGTTCTAATGCAGGGAAACAAGGATGGATTTATGTGAAAATTGTAAAAGGCCAAGCTTAACTCTATGAAGAGAAGTAACCTCATTGTTATGTGTTTTATTTTGTAAATGTGATGTATTGGTGTAATGTATTTTGTAATTGTAAATATGCATATTTGGATGAAATATATTTGGTAATTGTAAATGTGATTTATCCATTTGGCATGCCATGTGTAAAGTGATGTGTAGTGATGTGTTATTTTTATGTTATGTCACTTGACACCTGTTCATGTGTGTTGGCATGCCCAAGTGGGTTAGTGGGATTATACACCACCCTAGAGTCACCTTGTTGAGTTCCCATGTAGGGTTACTTGTTTAGGAAACCAAGAGATGAGTCCCATCATGTCCATTTTCGTAGGTAAACTTCACATGGGTTTTTGGGAGGTTAAAATGAGCCCTAGGGAGTGGTTAAGGTTAAAATAAGCTACCCCCATAATGGTACTTTAGGTTATGGGTCAATTTTTGACCATTTCAACTCCCAAGACTTGAATATGGCCTCTCAAAAAGTGCCTTCTTGGAAGTGGCGAAAATAGGAGAGAGGTTCAAGACTAACCCTTCTCCCCATTCCTTGGTTTTCTCCTCATACTCAAAAGGGGGACAAAAAGGGAAGGGGATCACTTTTCAAGAAATTATTTCTCCTTGCGATTGTGAGGTAGAGGTTAGGAGAAGGTTTTTCCTATTAACAAAAGATTTTCATGAGAAGAGAGGAGACACTTCTACACTATGCATTTTTTTACTTTTTTTTGGAGGAGAATTTGACTTGGGAAGATCTAGTTTCTTGAGAAGGAGAAGGATAAGATAGGAAAGGGAGGTTTGAGCTCTTCATCAGATTCACCTTCTCCATACTCTTGATAGAAGGTAGGTGCATCTATCATGGAAGTCTTGTTTATGAAATTGTATATTAATGTTGAAATATGTTGTGAAAATTATTATGTTGTGCTTTCAAATATTTTCATGAAGTCTTCTTGTTTCTCTTTGTTTTGATTGTATGAATGTTATGGGAGTGCAAGACTACACTCATCTTTGGGAGGATTGAGAGTCTTGGGGTGAAGGGCTTAGTTGGGAAAACCTTTTGTGTAGAACATGGATGTATGGACATCCTTGTAGCTTACTTGTGTTGCAAAATTGGGGGCCATAAGAGTTGTGAATTGTGCTCTATGAGATGAGCTAGTATGTTTGGGATTGAGCCTTGTGAAGGCATGTTTTATTGAGAAGGAAATACTTGTTATTCTTTGAATATGGCCTCTCCAAAAGGTTGTTTCCACCTTCACCCATTGTTGGATCATATATGATCCTATGTGCAATACTTGAGATTGGGAGTAATTGTGTTTGTAATTTCATGTTGATGTAAATATGTTGTTTGAGTGTACTTATCCTACCTTGCTTCCCCTAGCTCGGGGGTGGCCATGTAATGGCCTTGGCTGGGAGGTGAGCCTTCATGGTCATGTGATAAATATCTTTGGTTGCAGGTTTTGAAGGAAGGTTCAAAAGATGAAAGTTTCAAGTTAATTGTGTACATGTGGAAGTTTGTGATCTTGGTTGAAGAAATGATTTTTTTTGTAATTGTGTTGTCAATGTAAATTCCTATATTCAAAGTTTTGACATTGTGTTAGAAAATTGAAATGAAGTTCAATATATATCCATAATTTGATGGGATAGGTAGAAATAAATTAATGTGTTGCTGATTGAATATATTCAAAGTAAAAGAAAGCAGAATTAAATTTATATATTGTTGGTTGAAATTATTCAAAGGAAAAGAAAGAAGAATTTCCCTTCTAAAAAATTATGTAAAGAAGGATATGGTATACTTAAATTTGATATAGGAGATTGGGATTATTTTTTGTATAAGTACATTAAGCTACTGTTATATTTTATTGTTATTTCTCAAAACACACACATTTCAGGTTTCTCTATTAAATTAAATGATTTATTTATAGATGAAACAAATTGTCTTTATTTTCTTGAGAGAATTTAATTCTGCAATATTATTAATTCTCTTGTAAATGATTTCAAAAAGGATATTATGTGGATCTTGTGAAAACATTTAATTACAGTGCATATATTTCTAAAAATACATCCTTGGGTTTAAACCTGGAAGTGTAATTCCCTTGTGAATAATTGCAAAATTATAGGTTTATAAACTAATAGTACACTTAAGATAACATTATTGCTCTTAAGAATATGCTTCAAAAATTTCTATATTTCATGCTACTCATGTCCTTAGTTGTTATTTCAAAAAATAATAAAAATCTACAACTATAGAATATATAAATATAACTATATTATAAACACATATTTATATAATAATGGTCATTCTCACTATTTAAAAACAAATATTAATACAAGATATTTTACTCCATATGTCTTCATTTTAAAAATTAAATAGAAATTATGTGTTCAGTTTTGGATTAAAAAAAAATCATATTTATGATATAATAATATATATATGTTGTTTATAACATATATATATTATTATATTACATATATATTATCTCTTACAAACAAAAATGTTATTTACTATTAAGAAAGAGGAAATATTAAAAAAAAATGCTAAAGAATTTTTTTTTAATCATTAACCGCTACTGCATATTTTAAATCAAATAAAAATAATAGAGAACATAGTTTTATATGTGGAAAACAATAAAACTTAATAGTATAAAATGAAATATTTACTGGCACTTCCTAGTAGATATTAGATGCATCCTAAAGGTCTGGGTATACACATATCTTACAGAGAGTTACTTTGTTAGGGATCCATAGAGAGCAAGTTTTGTACCCTAATAGGGTTGTACCAATCTATAAACCCATATTTGAAATGTGAATAAAGACTACAAATGTAGTTAAACAAAATTTTATGAGCCTGTACAAACAAAAAGATATATGCATAAAACTGAGATCTGGGGTTTTACCATAGAGATTTATCTCTACTATAAAACTCAGAATATACAGTTAAATAGAGTGACTGTGATTATTCCGTGTACAAGAAAAAAAAAAACCTAAAGAAAAATAAATCATTAAATCTAAGGTAAACAAAGACTATATATAAAACTAAATAAATCTTTTCCTTGATGTATATTGCTGGAGAAGCCATGAGAATTTCTGGTTGTCTCCTCCTCTGTTGATTTCCTCTTTGTATATATTCAAATATATATAAGCGTATATACACACACTTGAGTGTATATATACACCCATGTATATTTGGGTGTATACTCATTCTTGCATAACTCTTCTTCTTAGCTCTCTGCCCATCCCTACAACAAAAAAATGACCAAATTAGGGTTTCAAGAGGACTTTAAAGTTGGGCCTAACCCTAAATCTGAAATTAGGGTTAGGGATTCCCACTTTGAAATCCTCACCCTTTTATTTCTTATTTATGTTATTACACTTTATTAAATCATTTTCCCTTCTTTATTTTTTTTAAAATTATTTTATGTTAAGTGCCTTTCAAATGTCACTTTTATTTTAAATAAATTTTCTATTATTGATTTTTAAATTATACATTCTTTTATGAGAATTATGTTTTAGGAAATTAAATAATGGTGGGATTTTTTTTTCTGGTCAAGTAGATTTTTCCTTTTAAATTTATTTTCTAATTTAGTGGGTTAGAATCCCAAGATTCTTTTTAATTTTTTTCTGAGATGTTTTAGGATTTTATAGCTTTCTTTTTTTTAAATCCTTGGAAAAATAAAATTGGTGAGTTTTATTTACCAAGTGGGTCATAATCAGTTTATTTAATATTTATAAAAGAAATAATAACATTATTTAAAAATGTTAATGTTGAGAGTTTTATTAAAATAATCTTTATAATAATTTAATTCACTATTGAGATTTAAGTTTTAGGCTTTATATGTTATATAATTTCTTCCTTATAATAATTAAGGAATTTTTAATGTTTAAATTATAGTAAATTAGTTGAATTATTTTATCTTATGATACTTGCAGATTCTTTTTTTTATATATATGAATTATTAGGTGGTAAATAAATTAATGAATTTATAGGAGAGTCTTAATTGAATTATTTTTCCCTAATAATAATATCAATCGATTGGACATTTTTTTATATTATTATAATGTTCTAATCCCTTTACTCGAACTAACTAATATGATTTTTTAACCTTAATTGGAGTTAATACTATCCTTTGATTACAATAATATTATTCTTATTAATCGAACTTAATAATGTTCTAATTAGTAAAATATGGATTTTCCTCCTTGTAACTTATGTGTTAAACCCTAATTAGGGTTTTACTAGACTCGCACATTTGACGAGAAAGGGATGTTGGCATGCCAGTGCATGCCATGATTTTCCTTGAGAGTTGCATGTGTTGGTCATTATTTTACGTATTGATTATTAGAAAAGCTTAGTGTGCAACCTAGGAGTTGTTTAGTGATCTGCTAAAAAAAAAAATTGTTGTTGTGTTTTGTCCTAGTTTTTGGGCATGACAATTGTAGGATACATAGCAGCTGATAATTGACAAGAAATCCATGCATCCAATTTGAATAGCAATTACTACAAAGAAATAGGGTCCTCCAATGGTGCAATCATCCAAACTTTGATTGTCCCCTCAACCAGTGACCCTTCAAAATTGGGTTATCATGCAATCAGTGAGTGATCCTTCATTCTCATGGTCTGCCCTACATCCAAACATATTGGAAATGCACAATACAATGAAAACAAGTCTTTCACAATCCCCCTTCCCTCAAGGAACACTATCAACCATCCCTTCCACATAGCATTTCACTATTTTATGACTAGATTGTGCAAGAACAGTTAACATTAAACAAGGAGCAAACTCCTCAACACATCTTGGAAACCATTGAATTCAATAATAAATGAAACCTAACACCAACACTATTCCTTCCATAGTTGTAGGATACATAACAGTCGATAATTCAGAAGAAATCCATGCATCAAATTTTTATAAGGATATCCTACTAATCAATAGGAATTTTCTTGAGATGACCAATGATTATGCATTTTGATGGCAGTGTGCTAGTTCAAAAGGATAATATAAATCAGAAACAATTTTTTCTAATTTTCTCAAACTATAAATGTGGTTAAAGGGAAAATATTATGTGGAAAACCCACAAACCAAGCTAGCAAATGATTGTACATCAAATTATTCCTATATTCATTCAAGTATTTCTATGCTTCAGCTACTTGACCTTTGAGCTTCATCTAGAGGAATGTGCAGCTTTAAGATAGAGTGAGTTCTTGGGCCTTACAATAGGGTGGAATATGATCAAGATTTGTTTAGGCTGTATCTTTGTTAGTCCCATTGTTAGGTTCTTATAGTTCATGGTTTGAATCTATTATGGTTGTGTAAGGGATTTGTAGATGCTTTTTCTAACATAATTATTGGACACCATGATTGGAACAACTGGTTGTTGGCTATTGTACACATGAATCATATCTATCAATGGTTCTTTGTGTTCAAGAATTTGTTGATCAATCTTTGAGATTTATTGTCCCAGCTTTAAAAGAGTGATAAAAGATATAGTGAGTGCTATCTTTTCCAAGTGTTTTTTGGGTGCCATTATCTTCAAGGAGTAATTGCTAGAACCAAATTATGTTCTTTGCTCTAGTAAATATTGTAGACACAACCATCTTCTTGGTGAAGGGTTTCTTCCATCCCCATGAGGCAGTATTGCATGGTTTCCATTCCCTTGTAGTATATTGAACCTAATTTAATACAAGTGTGCACTATTTTGGGTTCCATAATTTATGGCCCCTACATTGTGGTTGTTAGCCTAATTAAGACACGCCTACCTTTGCATATAATAAGAGGCCAACATGAAACAAACATCCAGAGGTTAGGGGGTTGTTCCCTGTCCATAATTTATTATTTAAGTGCTAAGTGATGATGGGTATATCATGTAATTCATACCTAGTGTGGATCTTTATTTCTCTCCACATTTCACATTAGGAGTATATGTTATAAAATACTAATGAAATCAACTATAGGCCAAATCTAATCAAAATTGCAATATAAATATTAAAATAGATCTTGAAGAAATATGGGAACCATTTTTGACAGATATTGTACAAATGAAGAGAATACTCCAAAGAGGAAATGCTTCAATGTGGAACAATTGAAGGACAATATTTTACTTTTATATGCACATCTGCAATGTTTTTGATATATTTCTGAGATAACAAGACCATAAAAAGAATAGCATATAGAAGAAAGTAAAGAATAATGATCATACTTTGAGATATTGTGGAAAATTAAAGGAAAGAATGCTTGGTGGGGTTATCATGCAATCAGTGAGTGATCCTTCATTCCCCTCTTCCAGTGACCCTTCAAAACTGGGTTTTTATTTAGTTTCTCTATTTTGATCCCTAAGTGGCTTACAACCCTAGAGAAGTATATGTAGATTTACGGATGCAGTTGCAGGATACATAGCAGCTGATAATTCACAATAAATCCATGCATCCAATTTGAATAGCAATTAATAAAAAGAACTAGGGTCCTCCAATGGCCCAATCATCCAGACCTTGATTGTCCCCTCAACCAGTGACCCTTCAAAATTGGGTTATCATGCAATCAGTGAGTGATCCTTCATTCTCCTGGTGAGCTTCTAGGTAGGTGCCATTTGTATATTTGATAGCTTAGGGCATCAAATGTATATTGTATCATTGATAGTTGAGACTTTGTTAAAAGGAAATAGGACAAAGAATGATTTTGATTTAGTTCTCTATTTTGATCTCTAAGTGGCTTACAACTGTGGAGAAGTATATGCAGATTTACGGATGCAGTTGTAGGATACATAGCAGCTGATAATTCACAAGAAATCCATGCATCCAATTTGAATAGAAATTAATACAAAGAAATAGGGTCCTCCAATGGCCCAATCATCGGGACCTTGACTGTCCCCTCAACCAGTGACCCTTCAAAATTGGGTTATCATGCAATCGGTGAGTGATCCTTCATTCTCCCGATTTGCCTTGCATCTAAACATATTGGAAATACACAATACAATGATAAAAAGTCTTTCAAAATCCCCCTTCCCTCAAGGAACACTATCAACCATCCCTTCTACATAGCATTTCACTATTGTATGAGTGGATTGTGGAGGAACAGTTAACATTAAACAAGGAGAAAACTCCTCAACACATCTTGGAAACCATTGAATTCAATAATAAATGAAACCTAACACCAACACTATCCTTCCATTCACTTCTACCAAGAATAAAGCATTTAATCCATTCAACATTACATATAATCATTAGACAGTTACATTTCCTAACTATGTAGAGGAACAGTCACGACCAAAATGATCAAAACTACTTTCACCCTTGCACAAGCTATTTCTCAATCTTAATGAGTTATAAACATGCCATTGTTTCAGTTTTGCTTGCGAGTTATGATAATTTTTGTAAACATGTCATTGGTTTAGTTTAGTGTATTCATTTTTGGCAGACAAATCTTCATTGTCTTTTGATTGTCTTCTTTATATAGTAGCATATATTAATTGGTTGACAAATAAAGAAGCATTTAGACAATTGGAAGACAATGAAGATAATTTTAAATGCATTTAACATAATTTTTTTTTTCAAAACTGAACCAATGGCATGTTTACAACAAAGAAATAGAATGATAATAATATGCTGAAAATTGTATTCTATTTAATACACGCCAAAGGACTAGTCCCAACAATTCTTAAACATACTTTATCTGATATGATGAATTCTTAAACAATTAAGGTTGGAGTAGACATAGTTATCACATAGTTTTTTTGTGTGGTACAAGGAAGATTTGGCTGATTAAGAGTGAGGCCTTCTTTAGAATCTCATATAAATTTGGCCGATTAAGATGAGAAGAAAAACACAATTCATTAGTTAAATTTTTCAATTTCATGTATTTTTTCTCCTATTTATTAGGTGCATGAGTTGAAGGTTGAATGTAAGAGTCTTATAATATTGTGTTACCTTAAATCTTGAGTTTTTGATACTCCTATGACGATCTTTCTCAACAAGTATTTTATTCTATTGTTGTTTTTTGAATAACATATTGGGCAAATACAAAATTGTGTACCTCTATAGGATAGTAACACAAAATTGAAGCATCAAACAAGACTTGATCAAGTTGTAGGTGGAACGTGCACTCAAATAGTAAGTAATGTAGAATAACAAAATAAGTAATCTGTCGTGTCTACATTTTTTTATTTTCTGAGATTACATCCATGTTCTATATTCATAGAATGGTTCAAAATTGAAATTTACAATTCGATAAAAGTACTGACAGGTGTTGTTCCTTGCACCCTCAATCAACAACTTGCCTCCATTTTATTTTGATTTACAAACTACTATATTATTTGAATATCTTTCTTTCTTGCCACAATAGGAAAGAGTTTGAGGTGGAAGACTACAATAATAGAAGTGTTTCAATTTGGTATACTATACTACAACATCATTTCATAACTAAGTTTTCAATTTCTATATATAATTAGGTTATAGATAATCTAAGTGAATAAGCATCATGTCAGACAATCCAAATGAAGAAGGTAATGGGGATGTAATCAATAGATTGTGGTCGAACTTAAAAAGAAAAGGTGATGGAAAATGTTATTGTCCCTGCAATAATTGTAAGGGCTTAAACATTAGAAGATTGCTAATCAAAATAGCTAAGAGACATTGTAGAGATAATGGTCACATTGAAGGAGGCTTTGATTATCATGAATTGGTAAGTTTTTCATTATATTTATTTAACAATTAATATATATATGAAATACACCTGATGATGAGATCATTATCATGGTTTATTTGTGTTCATTTTAATATAGGTTGACCTCCCTAGGGGAGTATGTGATATGGACCATAGAGGTGCGAATATTGAGAATATGGCTTTGGAAGTGGAGGATCATGGAGGGGCAAATATTGAAGCTGAAGATTATGATCCCATGGAAGATGACAATAATAATTCTAAAAATAAAAATTAACATATTTAATCCAATTGTATCATTACCTTGTAGGTCTTCAAACAAAGGGAAAATTTGCATGTCTAGTTTGTGGTCCAAAGATGAAATCTCATTATTCAAAAAGTTTAGGAAAGCAGGTGTTTGATGAGTATAGACACTTTCTCCACAAAAATCATAACTATCAAATTATTGAAAAACATCTTTTCAATGGGAAAGAAGAGACTACATCTAAGCCACGGAGAATGACACCTCACTTATGGAAGTTGGAATATAATAGAATTAATCATCAAGGTACTACCATTCTACCTAATAGTTTATGTTTGGAATTTGTATATTTTTATTGTGTTTTGTTTGCTGATTATGTGATTGATGATCATGAATGTCGTCAAGGCAACACTACTGAACACCTTCCAAAGGGACTAAAGAGTTATCCTAGACAATTTAGTAGGTTGCCCTACTATGAGTAGTTACTTGATGTGCATTTGTTTGATACAATGCATATGGAAAAGAATGTAACAGAGACAATGTGGAAGATATTGGATGGAAGGCGTGAGAAAGAAAAAATTGTCAAAATTTGTAGCAACATTCATGAATCCAATCATGCAATGAAAAATTTCATTGAATCAAATAGAAATGGAGAACGAATTAATACAAGTGCCCTTCCTTGGTTATTAATAGAACAACAAGGTGATGCCATAAAAGAAGTCATATGAAAAATTTGATTTCCCACAGGATTTTCTGCAAACATAAGCAGTACCATATCAAAGACAGGTGAATTTGGGCCAGGGTTGAAAATGCATGATTGGCATACCTTCATCAAGGTAAGTCATGTTCTTTTGTATTTACAATATATTTGTAAATTGCATGTACTTCTCATTGTATTATATGAGAAAAGAATGACATGATTATTTTTATAATTGTTGCAATACATGCTACCCCTATCTCTCCCAGAGAACTTCAACAATAACATCAAACAAGTGATATATGATCTTGAAAAATACATGAGGCAAGCAATGATATCTGTTCAATTTGTTGTATATATATATTGTAAAGTCTCATGTTTATATATTTTTGTGTCTTGAATGTCTTGTAGGTGGTTTTCATCTAAAGAAATCCATAGAGTAGATATAAAATACTGGAAGAGAAGAATTCCTCTTCTAATGTGTGAAATGCAAAAGTGTCTACCTTCAACCTTTTTCAATGCACAAGAACACTACCTCATACACCAAGTTGAGGAGATTGAAATGTGTGGACCTGTACACACTCAGTCAATGTGGATGGTTGAGAGGCACTTGAAATTTTTGAAGGTTTTGATTCAGAAAAGAGCACGTCCTAAGGGTTCTATGGTGGAGGGATATATGGTATACTAGACTATGGTGTATATTACTGAATATTTTCCTAAGCTTGCAGCAAAGATCCATATAGATTGCATTTGGGATCTCGACACCATTAGAAAATTTGAAGGGGAGTACTTGGTGGGGAAAGGCAGAATGAGGAAAGTGAGAGGCAATCAATTAAAGATGTTATTGTAGCTATTAATTAATTCTTAATCTTTAAAATTAATCGGTTGTACGTCGTCTATTTATTTTTTGTACAGCTTCTTGAGAGTGGGATGCAATACATTTGTATATTGCAAACAATCAAGATTGGATAATGAAATGGATTGAACGATGTCATCATTTAGGTCACACATTAACATGGGAAGCTGTGTCTTCATTGCTTAATGAAGCTCATTGTAACGAAGATCCAAATGTTACCCAAAGGGAAATAGATTTAGCACATGGTTTAAAAGATTTCTAGGTACATATAAATTTGTTAATCACTCGTACATTTATGAACTCTCAATGTATTAATTTATACATGTTTTACATATTTTTGCAAGTCAAAAACCACAAGGCTATGATTTGCAATGGTCATAAATTTCACATCAAAAAGTTGGATGACACAAAGAAAACTTGTGATTCTAGGATAAGTGCAATCTTTCAGGTGACTAATATTTCATCTAGAAATGACTTACATCCTCGAGAGTTTTAAAATCAATACTATGACATTTTGGATGATATACTTGAGTGTGACTTTAATTCTTTTAGATTAGTTCTCTTCGTCATCAGATGGTATAGGCTATGACTTAATCAAAATGATCTTGATAGAACTATTATTGAACATGACAATGAATTTCCAATGATTAATACAAGGTGGTTTGAGCCAGTTGGGGATGAACCCTAGGTTCTTCCAAGCCAATGTGAGTAGGTATTTTACTCAGAGATTTCGCATAAATCGGGTTGGTTGTTTGTTGTTAGACATGATCCAAGAGGAAGGCCAATGAGGTATAATGTGATGGAAGAAGATTGCGAACAACTAGAAGATGATGTAGATGATGATCATGAACAACAGTTAGTCAATGATGTTCCTGATGCAACTTTTCTTGAAGAAGAAGAAGAAGAAGATGATGATGATGCTACTGATGATGCTATTGATGATGATGATGATGATGATGATGTTGCTGATGATGATGATGTTGTTGTTACTGTTGCTGATGATGATGATGATGATGCTGATGTCAATGATGATGACAATGATGAACATGAAGACAATGACGGTGGTGGTGATGATGTCGATGTCAATGATGATCATGGCAATTAGTTGGATGAAGAAGAAGATGAATGACATGAATGAAATGTACAGTTACGTGATCACTACTTAATCTATTTAATATTGATTTCTTGATAGAAATGTGTAGTTATGCAATCAATGCTTAATCTAATTAATTCATGATGTACTTACTATGGGATGCTTATGGTTTTTAATGTACTTACTATGTGGTTTTGAGTATTTGTATCATGAGTTTTTTAGCTAACATTAGATAATTGAATTACATATGTAGGTACCCTGACTCCTTTCATGAGCATCCCACATAGTCTCATGGATCAACAGACTGACCTCGACGTTGATGATGTGACTAGATCAAGTAAAGAGCTATACGATTATGGTAAAGTACTGAAATACTTTAAAATGTTTTTAATTATAATAAAATGTTTTTAATTTAACCCTTTTATATGTTATTGCAGATGAGCCCCCTTTGCATCAACAGAGAACTAGGCATGCATTGAGATATAATGAGAGGGTAGATGATCATGCTGATGATATCAATACTCATCTTACAATTATATCTTAAAAACTAGAAATCAAAAGAAAAAAAAGAAATGATTGTCATCTATGCACCTTAATTGATAATGATTAATTTTTATATGCCAATGAATTTAATTATGTGGTAGTGAATGTTCATAAATTTTTTAATGTGTTAATGAATGTTATTGTGTGATAATTAATGAATGTCACATTTTATTAATGTGTGAATGAATGTTATCGTGTGATAATTAATGAATGCTATATTTTATTAATGGACAAAATAATGAATGAATGCTAGATGTTAATGGGTACTTTAAAGTGATGTTAGGGGGGGGGGGGTGTGGGGCCAAATGAGGTTCCACCTTCATGTGGTTGGCCCTGTTGAGTATAGAATATAAAAATATTCTCGAAACAAAGTGAAGCTCAATAAGTTTGTTCCTTATATAGGGTCTCAAGTGTAGCTTTTATCCCACTCTCAACATTGCAAGGCTTCAAGTGGTGTTTTGATATTGGTTTCTTGATCTCCCACTGACATCTTGTCTTTCTCCTAAGAACTTTCATCAAGCTATGATACATGGATGAGCAGAAGATGTCCCTTATAGGATACACATATATAATATGGTAGATCTAGGGAACAAATATACTACAACATAGAATGAGTCAAATTGAATCTATAGTTTCTTCATTCACAATGAAAATTCAAATTACAAGCCATATTTTAGATTTAATATTCATATTTATCTTCATCATGATCATAGCCATCATGGTCAGCATTTGGTTCAACTTCATTTGAACCACACTTCATGTTGGATTATAACATATTGACACTTACACCATGAAGAAGACAAATGATTAAATAGAAAGAGAGGACCAACTGAACCATCTTGTGGTTAGTCTATATCACATTTAGAAACAACGTCAAGACTCAAGAATCAAAACAATCAAAAGTTTCTTCAAGACCATGAATGATCAACAACATTCCATTAGAAAACAAAACACTAATCTATATTATCATTAAGCCATAATATATGTTTTTAAAGTTTAGAAGCATCACAAGAACTTTCAAGAAACATAGTACTATCCAAGGACCAAAAGGAATACCCTCCAAATGATTATGATTAAGTTGATGTTGATGTCTATAATTTATGTCTAATGATTATGATGATGTTGATGTTGATGTCTATAATTTATTTCACTTACTGATGCTTGCCTAGATTGAATTTTGAATTGCCAGGCTGGAGAATGCTTTCAAAGTTTAGGGTATGTTCTACATGATACTATTAGTTATAGCTCAAATGCAACTCAACATATTTTTGATGCTGGGCAACCCCCTGCAGAAACTCATCCGCAGGTGAAATTTAATGCTGTGAATCTTGACATTGTTAATGTTATTACTTTTCCTCATGTTTCATATTTGTGAAAATGTTTCTTAGCACTATCTTATTCTTATTACAATATTCTTTGTTGTGGGGTAGGAGGTGAATCTTCATTGTCTTCATTGTGGGGGACAGTGAAGACTTCTTTGACAAATAGCAGGTCTTCTTTAATATCTTATAATAACATGCTAAACTGATAAAGGTGTTATGGACATTTAATCTACAATTACTAATAGAATAAACATATTATTAATATGCTTAATGTTCCATTTAAATGCATTTAACACAAAAAACAAATTTACAAAACTGAACCAATGACATGTTTACAACAAAGATGTGTTGAGGAGTTTGCTCATTATTTAATGTTAACTGTTCCTGCACAATCCACTCATACAATAGTGAAATGCTATGTGGAAGGGATGGTTGATAGTTTTCCTTGAGGGAAGGGGGATTTTGAAAGACTTTTTATCATTGTATTGTGTATTTCCAATATGTTTGGATGCAGGGAAAACTGGGAGAATGAAGGATCACTCATTGATTGCATGATAACCCAGTTTTGAAGGGTCATTGGAAGAGGGGAATGAAGGATCACTCACTGATTGCATGATAACCCCACCAAGCATTATTTCCTTTTAATTTTCCATAATATCTCAAAGTATGATCATTATTCTTTACTTTCTTCTATATGCTATTCTTTCTATGGTTTTGTTATCTCAGAAATATATCAAAAACATTGCAGATGTGCATATAAAAGTAAAATATTGTCCTTCAATTGTTCCACATTGAAGCATTTCCTCTTTGGAGTATTCTCTTCGTTTGTACAATATCTGTCAAAAATGGTTCCCATATTTCTTTAAGATCTATTTTAATCTTTATATTGCAATTTTGATTAGATTTGACCTATAGATGATTTCATTAGTATTTTATAACACATACTCCTAATGTGAAATGTGGAGAGAAAGAAAGAGACACACTAGGTATGAATTACACGATATACCCATCATCACTTAGCACTTAAATAATAAATTATGGACAGGGAACAACCCCCTAACCTCTGGATGTTTGTTTCATGTTGGCCTCTTATTATATGCAAAGGTAGGCCTGTCTTAATTAGGCTAACAACCACAATTTAGGGGCCATAATATTTTCCCTTTAACCACATTTATAGTTTGAGAAAATCAGAAAAAATTGTTTCAGGTTTATATTATCCTTTTGAACTAGCACACTGCCATCAAAATGCATAATCATTGGTCATCTCAAGAAAATTCCTATTGATTAGTAGGATATCGTTATAAAAATTTAATGCATGGATTTCTTGTGAATTATCGACTGCTATGTATCCTGCAACTATGGAAGGAATAGTGTTGGTGTTAGGTTTCATTTATTATTGAATTCAATGGTTTCCAAGATGTGTTGAGGAGTTTGCTCCTTGTTTAGTGTTAACTGTTCCTAGACAATCCACTCATAAAAGAGTGAAATGTTATGTGGAAGCAATGTTTGATAGTGTTCCTTGAGGGAAGGGGGATTGTGAATGACTTGTTATCATTGTATTGTGTATTTCCAATATGTTTGGTTGCAGGGCAGACCAGGAGAATGAAGGATCACTCACTGATTGCATGATAACCCAGTTTTGAAGGGTCATTGGTTGAGGGGACAGTCAAGGTCCTGATGATTGGGCCATTGGAGGAACCTATTTCTTTGTATTAATTTCTATTCAAATTGGATGCATGGATTTCTTATGAATTATCCACTGCTATGTACCCTGCAACTGCATCTATAAATCTGCATATACTTCTCTATGGTTGTAAGCCACTTAGAGATCAAAATAGAGAAACTAAATCAAAATCATTCTTTGTCCTATTTCCTTTTAACAAAGTCTCAACTATCAATGATAAAATATACATTTGATGCCCTAAGCTATCAAATATACAAATGGAACCTACCTAGAAGCTCATGAGGAGAATGAAGGATCACTCACTGATTGCATGATAACCTAGTTTTGAAGGGTCACTGGTTGAGGGGACACTCAAGGTCTGGATGATTGGGCCATTGGAGGACCCTAGTTCTTTGTATTAATTGCTATTCAAATTGGATGCATGGTTTTATTATGAATTATCGGGTGCTATGTATCCTGCAACTGCATTCATAAATCTGCATATACTTCTCTAGGGTTGTAAGCCACTTAGGGATCAAAATAGAGAAACTAAATAAAAATCATTCTTTGTCCTATTTCCTTTAAAAAAAATATCAACTATCAATGATAAAATACATTTGAT
The DNA here is from genome assembly GCA_027943335.1 of Chamaecyparis obtusa. Lineage (NCBI taxonomy): Eukaryota > Viridiplantae > Streptophyta > Pinopsida > Cupressales > Cupressaceae > Chamaecyparis > Chamaecyparis obtusa. Next base: position 609,512 of record BSBK01004189.1, on the reverse strand, counting down.
GCCCTAAGCTATCAATACAAATGGTGCCTAGCTAGAAGCTCACGGGCTGTCCATTTGATAACCACAGTAAACATTTCAAAAAAATGGATATCCTTAAGCACAAGCACCAATAACATCAAATAATGGAGTTAAAGCATGGGCTAGGGCACGACACCAGTAGAATGCGATCATTTCAGTGACAACAATTTAGAATGCAGTCCTTTGGCGTGTATTAAACAAAATAGAATTTTTAGCATATTATTATCATTCTATTTCTTTGTTGTAAACATGCCATCAGTTCAGTTTTGTAACTTCACTATTGTATTAGTGGATTGTGCAGGAACAGTTAACATTAAACAAGGAGCAAACTCCTCAACACATCTTGGAAACCATTGAATTCAATAATAAATGAAACCTAACACCAACACTATTCCTTTCATTCACTTCTACCAAGAATAAAGCATTTAATCCATTCAACATTATATATAATCATTAGACAGTTACATTTCCTGACTGTGTAGAGGAACAGTCACGACCAAAATGATCAAAACTACTTTCACCCTTGCACAAGCTATTCCAAACTTCAAGTAAAATGAATAATATGCTATATCAAATCATTCATATTCACAGTAACCATTCGAAGGATCATTTTGTCAATGAACCCTCTGACTGTACCCCTACGGTAGAGAAAGGAAACCTCAAAATAGAGAAAGGAAACTTAGTAAAACTAGTCTATGCCAATGTTTGTGAGGGTACAGTCATGATAAGTGCCTCTCAAACCTCTCCAAACATGTAAGATTGTCTTTAAATACTTTATTGATCTCTTCTAAACATTAACCAAATTAAACCTACATTTGAATCCACACACAATAACCCCAAAATGAAGGGTTTTGTATCCTTTAATGAATCTCAGTCACTGGTAGCGCATGGACAGTCAAACCAGTAGTATCCAAAGCATTCAATAAGTGACTAGATTGTATTTAATACACACTATTCCTTCCATTCACTTCTACCAAGAATAAAGCATTTAATCCATTCAACATTACATATAATCATTGGACAGCTACATTTCCTGACTGTGTACTAGAGGAACAGTCAGGAAATGTAACTGTCAAAATGATCCAAACATTTGAAAATAGTGAATTGATATCCTTGAGCACAAGCACCAATAATATCAAATAATGGAGATAAAGCACGGGCTAGGGCACGACACCAGTAGAATGTGGTCATTTCAAAGAGCATTTGTGATCAAATAAAATGCAATGCATTTGAAATTTGCAGTCGAATATGATGCCAGATGCTCAAAAGATGAACAAATCACATACCTTCTCTTGTGCTTAGCTTTCACTCCTCTATGCAATCGAAATAAAAATGATGAGGCCATTTCACTTTTTTTTTTCATAGCCAAATCTCCCTTGTACCACATGAAGAACATGCCATTGGTTCAGTTTTGTAATTTGTTCTTTGTGTAATTAGTAATTGGTAGATTAAATGCATATAACACCTTTATCAATTTAATTAGCGTGTTATTATCATATAAGATAAAGTATGTTTAAGAATTGTTGGGACCGGTCCTTTTGTGTGTATTAAACATAATAGAATTTTCAGCATATTATTATCAATCTATTTCTTTGTTCTAAACATGCCATTGGTTCAGTTTTATAGATTTGTTTAATCCGTTAAATGCATTTTTCATGAGGAGGGGTCTTGTTCTTAGGAGATTGATGAAGATTGTGCACCTCAAAAACCAATTCATAAGGTACCAATCATGTTTGCTATTTGCTTATATTTTTGGATTGGTAAATCTCCTTATAAGTTTCATGTCCTTTCTTTTGATTACTATGGATGAGATATATATGTTACATTTAACATTCAACTTCTTTACATTTTAGAACATGTAGTGTGTTTTTAGAGGATTTTACCAAATCAACTTTTAACATAAATCGAAAACACCAAACTGATATCTTGCCCTTTCAACTTGACAAAATATTTGCATTTGACCAATAACTGCAAGCAACTGAATGATAAATCCACATACCTGTATCTTTGTAAAATACCTAGAACATCAAAAAGATGGCTAAGTGGCTTCCGCCATGATTTTTATCTACTGAATATGGGAAAAAAAAAACACCCAAAAAAATCAAATAGAAAACATGATTGGTCATTTCAGAGAGCATTCATGATCAAATAAAATGCAATGCCTTCTCTTGCGCTTGATCAACTTTCACCCGCTTGTTTTCTCCCACTCCTTTTCTCTACAAATGAAATAAAAATGATTTGGCCGTTTCAAAATAGTGAATCGATACCCTCGAACACAAGCACCAATAACATCAACTATTTTGATCTGTGGGTACCCTAATGTTGGCAAGAGTTCTTTTATTAATAAGATTACTCTGCAAGCTTGAAGAAGCGATATATTTTGGCAAATGAAGAGTAGTAAGATGATGATATTCTTGAGATCATGGATGGACACAATGTTGCAAATAGAATGGGAAGACATATTTCTAGACTGGCCCTGGATCCTTCGACAATTGGGGTAGGATCCAGACCCAGGCTAAAAATATGTCTTCCTTTCTATTGTGGAATTATCCCTTCTTTGGCCTGCACTCATTCCTCTTCTCAAAAATGGTTATCTAGAAACTTTGGATATTGTTTCTCATCCATGCACGAAATGTGCTAGTGATCATATAAAATTACTTTAGGCCTCCAATATTGATGAGATGTACAAGTGTAAAATGTTTTTGTGAGACTGGGATCAATTTGTGTAGTGTACATAAATGCAAGGTGGTGATTATTCTTGATGATTGACAGGTAGCTAGGATAGTAGCTAGGACTAAAGATAAAATAGCTCAAGAGACCATCATAGGTTCTCTCTTTCTTCGGTCTATATTATTGACAGAATGTTTTACCTTTCATTAGCTCATTAAATCCAGGGATTTGAAAGAATTTAATAGAATATTTTCATGAAAATGTATATTATTTAAGTTGATGTTGCATGAATTTATCTACTTCGCGCACTTGTAGACTATGAGGATGATGATAAAGAAGATGGCCATGCTTCTTTATCGTCATCCTCATAGTCTACGAGTGTGTGAAGTAGATAAATTCATACAACATCAACTTAAATAATATACGTTATCATGAAAATATTCTATTAAATTCTTTCAAATCCCCAGATTTGATGAGCTAATGAAAGGTAAAACATTATGTCAGTAATATAGACCGAAGAAAGAGAGAACCTATGATGGTCTCTTGAGCTGTTTTATCTTTAATGTGCATATCCGTCAGTTTTTTGACACTTAATCATTAATTTTGACAGAAGTTCTACGCATTCGATAGATAAAATGTCGGAGAAAACTAATTTATGACAATAGTTCTGACAGTAATGCTATACGTTCGACAGGGAACCTATCAGAGAAATAATGAAGGACTGTTGCTCTTCCGACATTTTAAGTGTCGCAAATAGAAATTTTTTGATAGAACCTTTGACATTAATGCCATATTACCAACAGGTATATTTGTCAGAATTAAGTGGAAATTGTCGCTATTCCAACAGTTATAATGTCGGAAAGGATATCTTTTTGACAGTTAATAGGTCATTGTGTCAGAATTCTGATGGATAAACCATAGAAAATGCCATAACGAAGCTGTTACTGAAATGCAAATTTCTAACATGATATGGTGTCGGTAAACCGACGGATACGTCTTCTGTCACAATTTTTGACGCAAAAATGACGATGGACCCATCTGTCAAAATGTTGACAAATTAGCATTGCAAATCCAACAAATGGCCATCAAAATTTGACCCCAAATGTAGTACTATGTCATCACACATGCCAATTCTAGGGTTATCCTGGTAGTCCCTTCAGACCCCAATGCCCTAGTGACTCTATGTGTATATAGTAACCTCTCGTGTAGACAAGGTACTACCTATGCCATTTCCAGTCCATAAAGGTAGCAAGCATAATCTCAACTCCCATCCTAGACAATCTCAATCGGGAACTTAGGCATGGGAGAGGCACAAATATCTTATTAGGTTCATTTTAGATTCCCAATGTTTATTAATTATCACTTATTAAACTACTTGTAATGGGATCTCCTGGTAGCCACTTCCGGGCTCTGGCACCAATTCACAAGCCACTTCCTGATATACACTTAGATGACCTACCCTAGGGTTTCACATGAACATTATGAACTCTGAGTTATCACAACTCATGAATCTCTACAACTAGATTCAACATGCAAGACCATAAACATGCATAACTAGATACATAATAAAACAAGTTCACCAAATCAATAGAATATGCATGGCAACCGATCATGATAGAAAAAGATAACCCAATCCCGCCTTTGGGTTACATACCCTCTGGTGGGCAATTATAACCCCTTAGTTTTAATGAAAAACATAATGTCTTAGAAGTCAAATGACATGGTTTAACATTCACAATCAAGGTCCATGGTAAAAACATTACCCTAATTTAACCGCGAGCACATAGGATTTAAAAGACATGCAAAGAGAACTACTAATTAAGA